>VOMN01099015.1:0-13461 GCA_014899125.1 Orchestia grillus | reverse complement strand
TGAAATTTTACCTGTGTGGAGAACCGCACTTAAAGTGTTAAACATTTGTACATGAAGTCGGGAAAAAGTGCTAATTAACCCGACCGTTCAAACTTTGAGAGACTGTAAGAACGGTGGACACTACAGAGCTCTATCATGGTGCCGTTACCGCACGTTAATTTCCTTTCGATCATTTAGAGTACGATCATAAATTCTATTTGTGTTATAGTAAACCTTACTCCACAGTCACCTTCAAAGCGGACTCCACAACCCAATCCATGGAGACTTGCAGCTTTTTAACACGTTGACTCCGAAGTGGGTCATATATGGTACACGCGATCATGTAACCTAACCTAATGTAACCAAAGCACTATCATGTATAAATACAAATTTTCGAGTTTTCTTCAAATTTGTGTTCATCAATCGAATGAGCTAGTTCTGATTAGAAAGAAAATTGATAGAGTATCCAAATTTGTGAAACCAAAATCGATCATTTTTGAATTCACAGTAGAAAAATTTGTCAGCATGTAATTTTACCTGTGTGGAGAATCGGAGTCAAAGTGTTAACTTAATCCAACCCCCAGTAGGCATACGATAGGCCATAGGCAATAGGCATAGGTTAGTTAGGTTTGTCTTGCCTATGCTATGGGGACTGGCGTCCCTTGCGGACGCTGTTAGGTTACATCATCCCAAGCTAGAGCTTCGAAACTTCTATCTTTCGTGGCTACTTGTTTTTTTTTCATTTTCAGGCCTTCTTTACTGATTTTTCTTTATCTGTTCTTCCTCTTCTATCTTAACTTGCTTTTTCTATACGTAGGGGATCCTGTGTGGGAACACACCCTGTGCATAAATTATCCATTCTCCCTGGTCCGAACTAAATACTCGCTTCTCTTTCGGCGCGAGATAATCAGCGTCACTAAAGCGCTGCCATCCCTACTTCTACTACTACTACTACTAATACTAACCTAGTTCTTCGTACCTATGCTGAATAGAGACTGCGTCTGCGTCGAGCACACGCTTAGCACTTTGACTGCAATTCTTCATAAAGGCAAATTTAATGTCGATTAATGTCTCCGTTGTGAATGTAGATAGGAAATACTTTGTTTCCACAAATTTGGATATCCTGTTAATTTTTCTTTTCAACTGAACTGGCCTATTCGACTAATAAACACAAATTTTACGAAAATTTAGAAGTTTATATTCATGTATATTAATATTATGGTTACGTTAAGCTAGATCATAGTGTGTACTACACTAGGCGCACATCGCAGTCAAATGGTAAATCTAATCAAACTGTTGAATCCAACAGCAGAATTGACCTAACCTTCACCATCCCTCGAGCTCCACGTCTGATCCAGCCACCGCGCTAATATGCAGCAGTGTTGTAGATAGGATACTGAACGGCCTGTAGCAAATAAATGCAATCTTAATTCGGTTGATCTCTCGCGACACTCACGTAATCTACACCTACCTATTAATACCGCCATGTTATTCAAGACAAGCCATCCAAATCCCGACCGAATGCAGGACAATTCATGGAAACATTTGTTTAGCTTAATCTATTTCACGTCGCACGTATGCACGAATCCATTTCATGGAAGTTCTTCTCTGTCTTTTACACACTAACGCATCGGAACCAAAATTCAATGTTCTTAACATTTAGTTAAACTTCGTTATTACATTGTCTCATGATAGCATACTAGAACTCATACTCGTTACATTTTTCGAATTAAATTTTTGGATGCTAATTTCAGAATAGAAACTTATTTCTCTAACTGAGCAGTCAGAGCTGTATTTCAGTGCATCCAATATTAGGGGCTGATGTGCCGGTCATGGATTTTACCCTAAATGGTACAGGTAAAAAGTTCTGCTTTAAAGTTTTACCCTGTTTTATTGGCTTCTGCGTCGTATATTTTTCATATTCATCGTCATGAGATTATAGAAAACTTTTCACAGTAATTTTTCCTGTTTTTCTGCCTAACTGTGCAACAGCGAGTGCAAGAAAAACATATTTTTCCCGAGATAAAAGTTTACAATTTTCTTTCCCTGTGTGTCACTGGTCTGTGTGTCGAAAACGGGCTTAGCTGCACCAGTTTGTTTCGAATTCTTTACCAAGTTTCCCTCATAATTTCTTCTTTGTAACGCCAACCCAAAATTGTATGGTTCCTCGTATTGAAGATCATCCATATAATTTTTAAGGTAGCTAGGCTGCTAAGGTAGCTAGGTCGCTAAGGTAGCTAGGCTGCTAAGGTAGCTAGACCGCTTAGGTAGCTAGATCGCTTACCCCATGCACGATCGCTCCATAAATCCACAAAGCGTGACAAATCGGCTTCGGTCAACGGCGGATCTACAAGGCTCTTCGATCCCTTTATTGGCGCATCTGCTGAAAGAATTATGGCGCATGGGACTCTACAACCTCAGAATGCGGTGTGCATTTTTTAGATTCTCTGCAAGTTCTCAAATGTACATGTTTGGCAACTGTCTATGCAATTAAAAATTGATGTTTGATACAAAGAAAATAATTAATGTACGATGCAGAGAAGCAAAATTAATGTATGGGACGTAGAAGAAAAATTATTGTATGATGCAAACAGCAAAGCTAATCAATGAAACAAAATATCCAGTGTAAATGTTTCACTTGAATATCTTCTTGAATATCTTGAAGTTATTTGGGCCTCTATGCCCTGGTCACACTGGAGTGCCGCCGGTTTGTGCGCATGCTGTCCCTTCGCATATCCGCAAGCTGTTGAATGATACCGTTTCCCTCTGCCGTCTGATGGTAGTGAGGCAAGGAAGGCCGATCGGGGATAGTTCACTGGCATCGGAAAATAAAAATGACATCAAAACCGCGCAATAACTGCAAAGTCTCTCTAAAAAATCAATTGTTCTAAGTTAAATTCGACTCTTGCCTTGAAAGATTTCGCCGATATATTTCCCTCTTCAAATCATGAGTCATTTTTACATCAGTAAGCTGTTCCGTGTTCGCGTCCGGGACCCTTTCTCGCCCCCTTGCATTCGTTGGAATTTCCTGTATTCTGCTATGCGGCCCACTTAAAATTATCCGCCCAACGATGAGTTTCATTTTTGCAGAAATAATGTGATGTGGTTTATATCATACCGATACTCAAGCCATTTATTGCTTTATCAAAGTCTGAGTATTTGTGCTGCTGAAAGTAGCAATCCCGCTGCTTTTGCGTGAAGAGAATATTTGCATAATGCTAAGCGCAGTTCTTGAAACTATCGTACAAGACTTCATTGGCCTTGTTCCCTTTTCTATACCTCAAGACAGTCAAACACCGGCAAAACTTCTGTATATTTTTTGTCGTGATTTTCGAGCCCATGGTACATGCGTGTGTCATCTTGTCATCGGTGTATTATCTTTCTTGTCATTGGTGATGAGAAATAAAAATCTAGCATGCCTTTGGACTTGGCCGAAGTATTTTAGCACTTAATGCGCTATTTCTGCTGTACAAGTGACAGCTCTAGCCATTGGCCACACAAACAACCGACAAAAGCTGTTGCTTCTAAAAGCCCGCAAATCTCCGCTAAATCGCTCGGTTGTAGACCATATGTGTTTGCATTGCTTTTTTTTTAGCAAGCTCAAGTACTTAATTTCCTCGAGTATTTATAACGCAAAGCACACCTTAATTTTCTACGGATGTGCTAGATTACTAATTTGACTTATTCCAGACAAAAATTGAAAAACGGCAGTTAAAAAGTTTCAGCCAGCAGCATTTGGAAGAGGTGCTAGACATACAGGAGTGTCAAGTCAATATTAGTAACAAAATTACATTCTTTGCACGCCATTGCATTAGAGTGACAAGAAATGTCATTGCATGAAGTTTTAAAGTTTGAGCCTTAAAGTTGTTTATTTATAATTAATTTATAATTTTAATGATTGTATGCTGAAATTTTTAATTTACTATCTTGCTCTATTAAAGAATCAAATGGCGTCCCTACTCCCATTGCTGCGTCAGCTACGGATACGAAATATATCAAAATGGAACAATTCTTTAATCCTAAACTTATTATATCTGTAAAATATCAATCATTTCGTTTATAGGTACGAATAGGAGTAAGTTATGTCCCACCCTCATCACAGTACTCTGAAGAAATGTCCACAAGGACTTCGTTGAAGTTCATCTTTCTTCCCTTATGCTGTATGTACAACTATTTTTATTACAGTTGATGCAAAACTACAGGGTATTCAGTATTCACTCGTGATTATTTTTTGCACTTTGCAAATCCAAGCTATAGCAACGTCGAAGTAAGGAATATTCTTCCAAAAAAACACGCGCTGCTGCCGTGGTCGGCGAGAAGGAAATTCGAGTTTGGGAAACGGAAATGTGACTCGGGAAAATGCCCTGAGGCGTTTAAAGAAAGCAAGGCTGCTCGATTTTCTAACTCACTGTGATGTGAAGGACTTCACTTTAACAACCAAAAATTTGAACTCGAATGTTTAGTATCTGATTATGTTTTGAAAGTTCTAGTGATCGCACACATTGAGCTCACATATGTACGTGACGTTGTCAGTTTTTCTTTTGTGGCGGGCTGTCAATCATTTCGTCTTAAATGAAATGGATCACTGATAACATATCAAGTTTATAAGATTACTCGCGTTCGATAACTGAATTGAGTGATATTGTCATAATAATTCTGATGTCTCAAAAGATACTTAAATGTTAGACTGTAAATCCGTAGACTTTTACACATTATATCCTAAGTTTTTTCAATCCATTGTACAAGTTCAGAGATATCTAAAAATTAGGTGTCAAGTCCGTAGACTTTATTTAACACTGTTCTGTTGATTCTGTTGATACCGAGTCTAACGCTCTTATTGGTTTAACAAGATCAAATTGAGATGGAGCATAAACAGTTGCATTTTTTAATTTCCTGGGGTATGTTTGATGCAATTTTTTATTTCCTTTTAGGTGGTTAGAAATTATTCTGTTCATTCTTAAATCCATTCCACTTTTGTTGAGCTCATAGACGCGTCAGACGATATTGCCGCACCCAAGTAAAGACTACGCGCTACCAGCCTAACGTTGCTCAGCAAGGCTACGGAACAAGGTGACAGGTGATTGTGAGTGAAAATATCAATTCTTTTCGGAACTGTTCCCCACATTTCTCTGAATGAGGAGTACTCGTTCATAATTTAAGTCACAAATTTTTTCATATTCATTCTAGTTGCCCGATGATGTCGAAATGTTTGCAGATATTTATACATATTTTCATTCGTTCCTTGGCAGCCTTGGTCTTTTAGATATAATTCTACACGTCGTTCTCTCGTCTCCCAGTGACCTGAATTTGACCTTATATCTGTAACGCTTTCCGGTTTAAAATTAATAAATCTATTGTTACATTAAATTTTGTCAGAAGATATGTTGATATTAACGTTGATTTTAACACGTAAAAAAACTATTACGTACAGCAAACGAAATTTTGCATTTTCTTTCGAAAACTTTCACTCAAACAAAAGAGACTTAAACCAATGCAATCATTCTAGTGCAAATAAAAAAATAAGCGTTTAACATTTTTTAAACATTTTTAAGTTTCATTTTAAATTCTTATCACTTACCCCGTAGAAAACGCTGAGCTATGGGTTTAGTACATTTTTCCCGATGTTGAGAAAATATCATTTTAAGGCGAGCATCCAAAGGAGTTTATTTGTGAGAAACAAAGACTTCCGAGATGAATAGTAGGCGAAGGGAGCCGCACCTCGAGAAGTCATACACTAAAATCAACTATGAAGTCACTAAGAAAAGCCCTATATTAATTAACTAGGCTAATTTTAATACATCATATGACTGTTAGAGTCGTATATTATTTAACTAAGTTAACTTGAATGAATGACTACTCCAGGTGCGGCTCTTTTCGCCCTTCTTTTAGTCTTCAAATCGTTTGGGAGATGTGGGGAACTTTTGGGAGATGTCTGGAACTTTTGGGAGATGTGGAGAACTTTTGGGAGATGTGGAGAACTTTGGGGAGATGTGGAGAACTTTGGGGAGATGTGGAGAACTTTTGGGAGATGTGGAGAACTTTTGGGAGATGTGGAGAACTTTTGGAAGATGTGGAGAACTTTTGGGAGATGAGGGGAACTTTTGGGAGATGGAGGAACTTTTGGGAGATGTGGGGAATTTTTGGGAGATGTAGGGAACTGAAGCCAAATGCGTCACACGGACTGTCGGGAGACTGGAGATCAGTTTCGAAATTAGTGTTGGTGTGCTGCCAGACTGACGCAGATTTATTTATCAATTTCATCACAAAATGATTACCGGATCTCTTACCAATTTGAAACGACCGCTAAATTTAAATGCCATGTCCTCAACTTTTACTCGTGAACAAGTCTCCTATAACTTACCTAAAATCCTCGTATCTGATACAGAAGGAGCTCTTTTTCAGTCTATAATTCAGGGTACCTTCATCTTATTGTTAACTAAAGTTCAGAGTTATATTTTCATTGACCAAGGTTTTTCCATACTGTTGTCAGAAGTGTTCTTCTATTTACGATTAAGAGTTCCACATATCTCGCACTACATCTGTTAGAGCTGACAGAAATATTTCTCCGCTCACTTTCATAAGTATTCACTTTTCAAGACCTCCACATCAACTAATAGTATTTCTTCACTCACCATTACGAGTTATTCCACCTTCCTTCCACAACGTGTACCTCAACTGGTAGTATTTCTTCACTCACCATTACGCATTCTTCCACCTTCCTTCCACAACGTCTACCTCAACGGGTAGTATTTCTTCACTCACCATTACGAGTTCTTCCACCTTTAAGATTCCTTTCAAGTGGAAGCCTCCCTCGCCGGCCTGAGGAGGGTACGCCGGAGCCGCCAGCGCAGATTGCACCTTCATATGTCTCTCGCCACCGTTAGTGTCGTCGGGCCAGGGGCGCCATCCTCAATCTCGGACCCGGACTTGTGCAGCCCACACGACAGTCTTCTTCATTTTCTTCTTCTTCTTCTTCTTCTTCTTCTTCTCTGCTCTTCTCAGCTCTTCCTTGTTCTAAGCAATACGCTTTTATCTGCTCTGTGTCAGACTGACGGCGAGTAATTAGCTTTGCTATCGGAACTGTAGTAACCTCTTTTGAGCTGTTACTACCACTGCTGCTGCTACTTTTGCTTTTAGCCGTTCCTTCCACGACGTTTAACTGGCAGTAGGTCCAGAGGAGCCAACCTGTCAGTGAGATGTGTGTTTGCTGTAGGGAAATGTTTAAAGCCACAATAAAAAGCACTGGCAGATATTAGCCTTTATTTCAAGTTGAGTTCAAGTTCACTTTGAGCTTTTTTTTACTCCCTGTTAAAGTTTGAAAGTCTACTTCTACGCTTATCAATTAGTTCCTGTATTTTTTTCCGTTCAAAGGAAGGTTTTCATTTTGATCGTTGGAGGGGAAATGCTCGTTTCAGTCTGTACAGAAGAAAACCTTCCTTAGTCTAGAGTATAAGTTTCAGTTTGTTACCCAACATTTTTCCTTCAAAAATTTCTCATTTAATGTAGTCTTTCATTTTATCATTTCAGTTGTCAATTTAATACTCTCTATTCAAGTTTAATCCTTCATTTTTTCTGCCGATAAAACTGTAATTTTTCCGAAAAAAATATAATCTTGAACGATAATTGCGAAGATATTTTTACATCATTGATGTAGCAAACGTCAGGCTTGGACATGGAAAACCTATCATAATGTTGAGGTTATGTTTCCCTCAAACACAACTCACAGGATTCTCTTCTATTCACCGTTGCTGCAAAACGTCGAAGCTTCACGTACCGAGATCAATGAATATAAACTTGAGTTACTGGAATATCCTTGCCTTCTTCTATGGGAGGAGGGGAAGTTTTGGATCTAGGTATACTTCACTCTCAAATTAGAAGACGTATCAGGCGAGAATTATTCTCTACCGTGACTACCCAGTAAAATTCATGCCTAATCTCTACATGTTGTAAGCCTCAGACCAGCTTTTCTCAGCGGAGGCTACGTGGATCCCTCGGGTTCTGAGTTAAGCTAATGTATTTTTGAATTAGCATTTAATTTCATATACGGATTATTATAATACAACCGCTATATATTCTTGGTTATTGTAGTGTAGTAAAAACATCGTCATATCTAACCTAGTTTGTTATTAAACGCAAGGGTGAAAAGGTTGAGGAACGCTGCCTCAAACCAAGTAGTCCTCACGTCAGAAGTACTACACTCAACTCAAATTAAACGCAATGAGGAGTTACAGTTGACAGTATAGCTTACTTTTTGGTTACATAAAACACAGAGCGAATATTTCTCAATTTAAACTTGTTTAATACTCGCATTCCAATAAATTATTTATCATGAATCTCATCACGATTTAGCGCCCGCATCCGCTGCGCTTACATTGTTCATGAATGATTTTCTGCTAAAAATAAAATCTGAGGGAACGAAACAAAAGATCTGTCATGCAGGGTGAAGCCAGGAATAGTGTTAAAACCTGAATTTTACGACGATTTAAGGACTAATTTTCGTTTCAAATGTGATCACTGTTGCTCTGGAACTTTAGGTCCTCACTTTCGAGCAACTAAACGTCTTCTTCAAAATTAATTTTGACGTCGGTGCGGTGGTCTTCGCTGAAGTTAGTTCTTCGGCTAATTAGGACTTAAATTTTCTTTTGTCCGCAGATTATGAAATTCTAACTTGAACATTACCTGATGGAGGTGCATCTAAACTTTGACGTATAACTGCCCGCTTTGCTTCAGTTTTGCCTTAACGTTGGCTACGAGAGTTCCAATACGCAAGCAGCAACCTCTTGTAAGTTCCAGCTCTTAAAGCCCTTCGACTTAGTTTGCGTTTGAGCGTAATGAAAATATAGAGCTACAAAGCTGGTTTAACTTGTGAAATAAGCTTCAAATTTTCACGCTTCGCCTTTTCGTTCCCTGCTGCCGTATTTTGAATGGAATCGCACTTTTTGCTTGAGCGACTTCATCACATCAAAGGGCAGGAAATTAAGATTACACGACATAATATGCCAAGGGAATTTCTCGGGAAAGCCGAGGCTCACCGCCATCATCAGGTGGAGAACAAACTCCGAGCGTCGGGCGCACAGATGCCTCACAGAAGCACTAAACTTCCCTAAAATGTTTGCCCACGGAATTAGGTGGCACTCCGCGGAAGACAATTTGATGAAACGTTGATGGAGTGTTTGAATAGTCGAAATAATCTTCCATGTTCGTGTTGAAAGAAAACGGCTGATGTTAGTCCGGCAGAATTTCACGGTGTATTACGTTGGATAATAGCAGTTTAAATGGAACTTTTTCTCGGTTGTATTTTGGCCTGAAGAGGTGCATGAATTTTCTCTGAAATGTCGTCAAAAACGAAAACAAGCTCTATTGCTCACAGATGATATTGAGATTTACTTTATTGCAATTTCAAAACCAGATAAATCCACTTATAACGTTGTTAATTTGTCTATGCATTGGGCATTGCTGAAATGTGTTTTTTATTAGTAGTGCAAAGCTATTTGTTTCTATTTCTTCAGTCAGGCGCTGTAGGTTACGGCCATTTGGCGCCTTCGTGTTTAGAAACTATGGTATAATTTTGCGACTTTTTTACACCCAACGAACAAAGAAACTCGAAGCGTTGAGTTCCACTCTACAAAACGCACACTATAATATATTTGCATGCGTGAATATCTGTAGAAGACATGAAACCCTTTTTGAAAGCAATTCGTTACTATTCACTTATTGATCTCTTCGAAAGTTCCCTTCAAAACTTTCTCCGTTGATTACAATGAAAGTCAAATCCGAAGGCCCCGCAGGGGGCATAAGATAGGCCATAGGCAATAGGGTTAGGTTAATTAGGTATGTCTATCCTATGCTATGGGGACTAGCGCCCCCAGGGGAGCACTGCTAGGCTACCTTAGCTTTAGATAGGCCTTCGGGACTTCTATCTTTCGTGCCCACTTTGCTTCTTCCCGTTTTCATTTCTTCTTCGCTATTTCTTGTTTGTCTTTTCTTCCTCTTCCTTCTTAACTTGCTGTTTTTATGTGCAGGGGACCTTGTGTGGGAACACACCTTGTACATAGATTCACAGTTCTCCTAAGTCCATACTAAAGGGTCCCTACTCTTTCGGTGCGAGATGGTCTGAATTACTGAAGCGCTGCTATCATTACCACTACTACTATTACAAATCCTAAAGCACTAGACAACGACACCGGACAATCGGGAAGCGTGCACAGTAAGCAGACACATCGGCAATACCTCACAATTCTTGAGATGATCGAAAAGTTAAGTTTCCATCTGTTGAGCTTCACACCAACTCCCATGTTATGAGCTTCACACCAACTCCCATGTTATGAGCTTCACAACTCCCACGATATGAACATCACGCCAACTCCCATGATATGAACATCACGCCAACTCTCACGATATGAACATCACGCCAACTTCCACGATATGAACATCACGCCAACTCGCATTAGCTTCTCTCTTCAAGCGTTCTATCGTCAGTTGTGCCGAACGCGTGCTGTACTCAGACGAGCTTTGAATTTATTTCCAGCTGTGAACACATAAGAAAATGGACGGCGTGTCTAGTATTTGATGACAGACGGACGAGCGAGGTCATTTAATGGCATTCTTTTAGTGCACATCGAGAGTTTGGCGAGTAGGCCAGCCCAGTGCTGAGCACCGCTAATTAGGCTAAATCCCTAATTAGGCTAAATCCCTGCCGGATGATGGGCTAACCCAGTAATACATGGCGTCCATTTTTTGGCCGCACTTGATGGTAATAATACCATATATGAACAAGCGTAAAAAAGGTAATGGCGATAGATGTTTTATGGATTACACTGTGCCTCTACATTTTCCTGATGAATTAGCTTAAGCCTGAAATGTACAATGCCATGAATCGGATTTATTTTTTAATTTAGATTATGTGCGCCTCATGACTTCTACCCGTGGCATTTACGGAATACCATTAATTTCACCCACTGAACAATATGATACGAGAACAATACGCTATGAACAATATGAATTTCTAAAAACTTGCCAAAATATATTGGGAATTAAACCTTATTTATTAATGGGTTAATTAATAGGGGTTTGACGGTCGCAATGAATCTGGGGCTGAAGCGATGCGTGTGTTGTGGTGGCAGCCGACACTCCCCCTGTGGGGGCAGCCGGTACTCCCCCTGTGGTGGCAGCCGACACTCCCCCTGTGGGGGCAGCCGGCACTCCCCCTGTGGTGGCAGCCGACACTCCCCCTGTGGGGGCAGCCGACACTCCCCCTGTGGTGGCAGCCGACACTCCCCCTGTGGGGGCACTCGACACTACACCTCTCTCCCTCTTCGATGCCCTCCCACCCTCCTGGCCAGTCCGGCAAAAAGTCGTCGCTTTTTGCTAGAATTCAAAGGAAAATCGAATTTGTCAATTTGGAAAATAAATTTGATTGCGATTGCAAAGAATGTTTACGTTTTCACGTACGCTGATGGGAGAGCGGAATGGTTTTAAACTATTATTGCTTGGAAATTGTTGTTGAAATTTAAGTTTAGTTCAATTGTTGCTGGAGTTTGATTTTGAGTTTAAGTGATTTAATTGTTGCTTTAATTCAAGCCCACGAATCCTTTTGCAACGATGTTTTGTAGCGTCACACCCTTCAGGGTGCGTAGGGGGATGGGGAGGGTAGTAGAGGTAGGTTGGTTAGGTTTGTCTGTCCCATGTTATGGAGACCTGTGACCGGCCTAGTGGACGACCGTTAGGTTACCTGAGATATAGCTGAACTTTCGGGATTTCTAGCTTTCGTATCCACTTTGCTTCATATTTTCATATTTCATTCAGACTTCCCCTTGGCCTGGCGTAGAGTTATTTTCGCTCTTAGAGACGCCCTGTATTATCAGATATTGTGAATTGAATTTTCCTTGAACCAAAGTCAAAATTTTGACGCAATAGCAAACTAATTTCTGAAAAGGAAAAATTGTACTGGATTGTAGAATAATTCGGGGGTGAATGCTGTTGATAATCGGTATGGTTTGTCCATTTCCATGAGCTTGGGAAAATTTTTATTGAACTGTTAATTAAAATAGAACTATAAAATGTGTAAAATGTGCACAAATTCACGTCTTGACTTTGAGTTTCGTGATACCCTTCAGGAACTGCAACCCAACAATTCACACTGGGCAGAATCGAAGCAACCTTTTTTCGTGGCACATCCACTGCCAAAATTCTGATGGAATCCCAGTTTAAGAACACGGCCCTCGTTAAGATACTATCCGTAAAAACTGTGTAAATCCGAAATGTTCCTCCAAATTTCTGATGAAGAAAGTCGCCGAATGCGGAATCTCATCACAAATACCACGCTCTAACCTAACATCTTTAAGACGTGACAACTCTTGATCCATCCTGCTGATGCAAGGCCTCCTGATGCAAGGCCTCCTGATGCAAGGCCTGCTGATGCAAGGCCTGCTGATGCAAGGCCTCCTGATGCAAGGCCTGCTGATGCTCGCTTCTGAGAACGTGCGATGTGCCCTTCCTGCCTGAGATGCTAATTCCAAGCTTTGGGGACTCGATCCCTTAGGGGCATTGGATAAGCCAACGGCAATAGGGTTAGGCTCGTTAATCTTATGACTAGCGTCCCCAGGGGACGCTGTTCTGTTACCTTAGCTTAGCTTGGCTTTCGGGACTTCTATCTGTCGTGCCCATTTTGCTTCTTTTCTTTTTCATTTTTCATACCTACTTCCTTGGAGATTCTTTATCTTTTCTTCCTCTCCCTTCTTAAATTGCCGTATCCATGCGCAGGGAATTCTGTGTGGGAATACACTTTTGCGTAGATTCCACGTTTTCTAAAGTCCATCCGAAATAGTCCCTTGTTTTCGCTCTCCTAAGTTTGTATTCCATGTGGCATGACAGCTTCAAACAAACTAATATTAAGAATAATAATAATTTAAGGCCCACTCTCAAGAATTATGGAAGGTACAAATTATACAGTTGAGTTTTTAAAAATAATTGTTTCGTTCAAAACTAGGGTGAATCTGCACGCAAGAGCATTAAGTGCTAACGGTAACTTTTTCAATATTTCGTTCAATAAAAAAAGCATGTCCTTTAAGGGTTAAGCTTTTTTTGTCTATTTTTGAAGGTCAAGACGTTACGAAGGTAAGGCGTGAGGTCGTCATCCAGTTGAGCGGTGCCTGAATATCCGCTCATTGGAGTCGTGTGACTCCGTTATTGTTCTTCCTTTATCTTGCACATTGCTGTTGGTTGACGTTGTTAAATTTTTACAATAATCCTCGTGGTTTGTTCTTGCAAATGATTACAGTATCTTTCTTACGCAGTGTTTCCTCCTCTATTACTCGGGAGTAAGAACTTCAGTTTGTTACATTTTTAACGTTGATATATTTCTTTACTGTTTATTTCCGCCGTACTTATCAATTGCTTGATCATTTTCACTCGTTCTCTACCCACTGAACTTCATCGTTTCTTTTTCTCTCTCACGCTCACTAACTTTCATGTAAGCACCAG
>VOMN01099011.1:0-12156 GCA_014899125.1 Orchestia grillus | reverse complement strand
ATTGGGAGTACAACGAAAAGAAACAGTGGGACAATAGTTTTTGTTGGCATGCTGCAGTTTTGTTCAGACATGTAACAAATGTATAGTACTTAATCAGTAAAGATCAGTTAATTTTATTTATTATTAGTTGATTTGAAACTTCCTAGCCAAATGAAATGTGATCAAAAGAGAGCTAAAAGAAAGGACCATTCAGTGCGAACTTCAGAAAACGAGCAATCTAAGCACAGGTGTGTTACAACACAAGATCCCCAGCACATAGAGACAGCAAGTTAAGAAGGAAGAGGAAGAAAAGATAAAGAATAATCATCAAAGAAGGCACGAAAATAGAAAGAAGCAAGGTGGGCAGTAAAGATGGAAATCCCAAAAGCTAGCGCTATAGCTGGGGTAACCTAAAAGTGCACCCTGGGGACGGGACTCCCCATAGCACAGGATAGCCAAACCTAACGAACCTGATCCTAGATTCTACGACCTATTCTATGCCCTCTCAAAGGAGTAAAGGGTCAACGCTGGGGATTAACAAGTCAAGCTACAAAGTCCGGTCACGCTATTTTTGTTCAATCATCCCTTCAGCATGAATGTGACGCGCGCTGTGAGGCCTGGTATTGATCAAGACATGTGTACTTGGGTAGTGGTACAATGCAGGAGTCCTAGACAACAGAGGATTCCAATTATCATGTACCATAGGACCTTAAACAAAATAGAACCTAACCTCAACAATTGAATGCAATATTGCATCTAACACAAATTCCTGCACATAGACCTGACGCTTACAGACACAACACCACAGTCAATAAATGGAAAATCTGCCGAACACCTTTGAGTCACATGCGGTCACTGCATGAACACCTGTTGCAACGGACAAAGCTCGCTGCTCCAAACACCTATTCCACTGTCCAGGCTGTGCAGTACGACAGTGTGCAATAGTCATGACACAAGGAGTACTCACATAATAATGTTGCCCTCTCGTAACGGGTCACAATTTTAAAATCTTGTGCGGGCTTTTAACGATTCGTTGTTATTTCCTATCAATATTCAATGCTAAAGCAAATAATTCATTCAATTTAGTCTCAATGAACCGTAGCCATATGATGGAAAAATCCTTATTTAATTATTGAGGGATGAATTGAATTTTTGGCCTATGTTGCCACTGAAGAGAGTGTGCAGCTTCAAACAAGCCAGATGATCCGAGTTTTAGTATCATATAGATATATAGATAGATAGATAGCTTAACAGCTTACCGAAACTGTGATAGCTACAGTATTATTCTGTCCCGTTCACTATTAAATCTAACGATCAAACTTGAAATATTTTAACTGGTACCACAGACGGTGGCCTAATGGTCCCCTCCTTACTTGTGCGGTTCATTAGGATCTTTCTTCTTTTTGTTTTTCTTGGAGAGTTTGGGCTTCTTGCCCCTGCCAGCCCCAGCCCCAGGGGCCACTTCTCCACCGTCAGGTGACGGCCGCTTGTTGTGACGAGTGATGTCATCGTTGGAGTCCTCGGACCCCGGGGAAGGAGACTCCCCAGAGGCTGGGGACTCCCCTGGCATAGAAGATGGCACTCCTGCCATGGAGGGGTGGTAGTAGCCCCCCATGGGTGGGGGCTGACCACGTCCTCCCATCATGACGGAGTGGGGCGCTGTGTAGACTGGGTTGCTCGGAGACATCATGCCGGGGTGGGTCATGTAGCTCGTTGAACTGCGCAACATCACATCATCAGTACATGGGGCACATGAGATGGGACTGGACATCATGAGTACATGTGGCACATCAAATAGAATTGTACATCATAAGCACATGTGGCACATCAGGGAGGAACTGCACTTCAGTACATGGGCACATCAGTGTAGAACTGCACATCATGAGTACATGGGGCACATCACAGGAGAACTGCACATCAGTACATGGGGCACATCAGTGGGGAACTGCACATCATCAGGAACATAAGACCACAAACACTTCAGAAGTAAAAAAATGCAGGCATAACTCAGCATTGAGCAGGAGAGCAAAACAGCATAACTCACACACAACCACAGCCAAAACAACACCGAGTTAGAGCTTGGTTGGTAAAGTTGGCAACTGAGGATATGATGATGTCATGTTACTGACACAAAATTCTGACTAAATTTATTCACCCTCATTGATACCACATTTTTGTCAGGCATTAGTTTAGTCCAACATTATTCCTCAGAGCAAACTTCTATCAAGCACCGTATATGGAGAGTAGGGGTCCTTCACATGATCAATCAGTGCTTGAAGACAGTGCCAGTAGACACACTCTAATAAGGGAATAGAATGATAATTTTACTTTTTATTTCAAAGTCAGGTTGAAAGTCATGGGACTGGAGAGTCTTTGGACACTGTCTTCAAACATTGACTGATCGAGTGAAGGGCCCTGAAATGAATTACCACTCAAAGGCCTTCAACGCGTCCATGGAGTTTGGCCACATGCAACATGCCAAGTCTAACACTGAAGATGTTGAACTGCTCATGTTGACAGATGTAGCTCGCAATAATTCAAAAGTAAAAACACAGTTGAACATAAAACCTTGATCATAGATGAAGCAGTGAGTTCTTTAGTATCAACTCAATCACTGGTTCCAATTTGAGATTCGTTTTTCTTTGCCTTTGCTTCAGTCTTTTGTCAGTGTTCACCAGTATTATATGTCCTTTTTGCCTATTTAATTTTGAGATAAGCTGTATTTTAATAATTACAGTCTACTGTACAATTCCTTAGCATTATTATTGACTTGTGCACATTGCAGACTGGGTTTTAATAGTTGAGAAATTCATGACAATGATTGCAGTTGCTGGTTAGAAGTGTGCTTTATCAGGGGCCCTCGAGACATTTTAGTCCACAATACCAGTAAATAAGCTGTCTATTATTATTATTATTATTATTATTATTATTATTATTTTGATTAGTCAGTTCTAAGCTCCCTACCACCACCAAAGGCAATCTGAATAAAGAGCAAGAAGAAGGACCCATTTAGTATGGACTTTAGAAAATGTGGAATATTTGCACAGGTGTGTTCCCACACAAGATTTTCTGCACCTAGAAACAGCAAGTTAAGACAGAAGAGGAAGAAAAGAAAAAAACATCTAGCAAAGAAGGCATAAAAATGGAAAGCAGCAAAGTGAGCATGAAAGATAGAAGTCCCGAGGGCCTAGCTGTAGCTAAGTAACCTAACAGTGCCCCCTGGGGACACTATCCCTCATGACATAGGCTAGACAGAACTAGCTAACATAACCCTAGTGTCTATGGCCTATCCTACACCCCTTGTGGAAAAATTAGCTATGTAATGAATCAGAAAGACAAATTTGCCCAAATTGAAAGGCTTCCCATGAAATATAATAAACCCAATTTGCCTCAGAGAAAGTCATAGGCAAATGTACACATGAAATATTTATACATAGAAGTGTCTCAGCTATGCCCTTCTATTTGCAGCAGCCATGGCACCCTAGCACCAACACAAGACAAAACAATAAGGTATGCTAGCATGAGAACCAGCACTGAATAATACAAGGTCACATAGAGTGACAGCAAAGCCTTCTAATGCAAGTAGCGTGCACTGATGCACCTCGAAATAAAATAAACACCACTCCATATTCCTTGTTTGATTATGTCATAATTTTATTGTGTCATATTTCAAAGTAATAGAAATTACAGCACTGTGAAGAGAAGTGACCATTGAGAATATGGTAACTTCAGTTTAATACATAGATACCTCTGCTGTTTAAGTCCAGCTGTAAGCAAAAAGTAATTTCTTTATATTCTATTAAAATTTTACTGAAGAATAAATATAAAGTTATGATGAATGTCACTCCCCACAAAAAGTGACTTCACATTAAAATAAAAACGAACATACAATTCAAAGAAACTGAGATAAACGTCACTGGAGGGCCCCATTAGTCGACAACATGTCCGACGTGCCACGCATGTAAGGACCCAAACTTAAGTAAGTCCATACTAATGAATCCACAATTAGTAAAAATAATGAGGTCCTGAAGGGTGAACTTCTCTGCAGGACTGCCAGGAGCTCTTCCTGAACAGGGAACCAAAAGTGCAGCCCAGGGAGATGGTTCTGGTGGCTCGGCATGGCCGGTCTGCCCTGCACACATCCTCTGACCCAACTCACTTCAAAAGGTTGGGGCAATAGCACACTGTACAGTTAACCCTTCCAATTTGGCTTTTGCCTCATTTACACAGCTGAATGAATTTTTAATTCAATTAACATACACCTATGAATGATTTTAACTGAGGCAAAATGATGGTATAATAATAATTGTATGAAGGTGTGAATGATAGACTTGACCCCGTAGAGTCGCCAGTTCCACGGAGAGAATGGCACAACATACCTAGTCAAATTTTCATTGTTTCATTCAAAACTAGAACAAGCATGCACAGAAGTGCATAAAGTATGTGAACAACGGTTCATTAAATATTTCATTTAATTATAAAATAGTTTTTGTGGATAGTATGCACCCAAGCATTTTTGGGACAATACATCCCACTCGACTAGCTGAAAACTTCAGTGGCATGTGCCTGTCCCAGGAAACTTGGCAGTATGCAGCCTAATAGCCACATTGATTGAAAAGAGTCATCCATGGTTCTACTTACGAGAAATATAAACAAATCTGATTCATGCTTTTAAACACATGAATTACCAAAAAAAATCTGCACAACATTAGCGTATAGTCAAAGAATTGACATTTGTCAATGTTTTGCCCTGGCACTCACCATGAAGGCCTAGCAAGGACAAAACCATGAGGCCCATGCAAGTATCCTTGAGGCAACATCACAGTGGGGGCATCACTAGCTACTGAACAGGTCTCTAGAATAGAGAGCATCACAAAACAATATCAATAGGTTTAGTGCACACACACACAAACAAAGCAATCAAAGGAAAGAAAGTAAAGCTGTGAAGAACCATGATTAAAAGAATAAATGATATGTGTGGTGTCTACCATGATGCAAGGCACTCGTATGAGCAAATAATAATGGCTAATCAAAATATTTCTGCCGCCAATAGCAAGTGGGGATGCATGTTCTAAAAGCTGCATGGACTTAATGTTACAGCAATCAAACGGGATCACACAGAAAAATACAGGTCCTATATCTTCACATATAACCATTCAGTAGCAAAAAATTAAAAAAAAATTTACTGAATATATTTGCATAGCATATGTAAAAACATAGCTGATAAAATTTTGAAATTAAAGAATTACAGAAAATGCTGAAGAATTTGAAAATGCACATGGTGAAATATATTAGCTTCACAATAAAAAAGAAGGATATGAAGGCTCAGAATTAGGCTACAATTGTGTAGGTTCAGCAATATACCATTGGTCAATCTGAAGATTGTACGCTACCTTTGATTCACAGCCGAAGTTGAAGTATCTTTGTAATCCATGGCTAAGGTCTACCTTCCTAAGTTACAACAATGACTAGCTACAACTAAATAATGCTTCTCTATCAACTAAGAAAATAAATAAATAAAAACCTGTTGAAATATGATTATAATAACTTAAGTTTTAACTAAGACCTTGGAAAATATCAATAAATGCCAACCAAATACAAATTGAATGTGCATGGAAATTATCCAAATTCAGCTTAAATTATCCATCTTGAGCAGAAGATATTATTAAGATCTGATGAACAAAGATGGTGCTTTGTGAGAACTTAAACATTCTAAATTATTACATGATATCTTGATTTGGAGCAATTTGAAAATTTTCAGCTGGAGCAATAGTTTCATCACCCAAGCTTTTGCTCTTCCGAGCAAACACAGTTTTCAAGTGTGAAGAGTCTGCTGAAATTTTTGACATTTATACAAGATGTATATCTTACACCACTTAATGCCAGTAATCATGAATAATAATCCTGTATATATGTGGAAAGTTTCAGCAAACTCTTTCCCTTGGAAAATGTTCTTTACACAAAAGAACAAAAGCTTGGGCAATGACACTATTACTCCAGCTGATAAAGTTTAAATTGCCCTGAAACAAGAACATGTGACATACTCCATTTGCTACAGTACTATCAACTACTGTCCCCCACACAGACGCAAGTGAAGGGACACTGCAAGGAGCCCAGTGACTTGAGAGCACAGGTAATACATAGAAATATATATGCACCCTAGGAGACTCTGGTAAGGTTGTACAAAGTCATAAATGTAGGAATTACCACAGGACCAATCATCTAGATTTCTCAACAGTGGGAGTGAACATTATGAGACAAAATTTAGAAATGAAAAAATTAAATGTATCAAGATTATTTATGTAGGAAGTTATCTCAATATGTTGTCACAATAACAATATTGAAAGATGACTTGTCAGTTGTGACCCTCGTCAACTAACAGTGCTTGGCAACAACAGATAGACTCTCAAATTTATGCTAATATAGACACACTAGATTATTAGTTAGTTTAAACTTTGAAGCTCCCTAGCCATATGGAATGCAATCTTCAGACAGTATAAATAATGGACCATTTAATACGAACAGAAGAAAATATAGAATCTACAGACAGGTGTTTTTTGATGCAGGATCTGCTATACAAAAAACAGCAAGTTAATAAAGAAGAGAAGAAGAAAAGATAAGGAATTGTCAGCAAATAAGGCATAGAATGGAAAGAAGCAAATAAAGATAAAGTCCCAAAGACTTAGCTATAGCCAAGGTAACCTAAAATGGTACTCCTGGGATGCTAGTCCTCAGAGCACAGGATAGACAAACCTAATCCCTTGCCCTTGGAGGGGAGAAATAACCATAAAAAAATCTGTTCAATAATCTTCTTTATCAAAATTTGTAACATATAATAAAGAGCATCCAAGATCTTTTGTATTTGCATCAAAGATACCAAATGGAATTACAGAGTTGTCCAGCGATTCTCACACCTTCTAACTCAAGCTTCCCAATCTGAACACGTTTGGCAAACAAATTTTGCACTCTAATCTGAATTATGTCTTGCTGATGATGACCCAAACCCACCAGTCTTCCTTGCCCTTCCCAAAATTTGAACAACTCAAATAAGAAAATCAAGTTGAAATCTTGAAGTGCCACTTTACTTAAATTCTATGAAAAAACATTGCAGTAGGTAATTATCTCATTAGATATAGCATTTTTTTCTAATAATCATTGTTTCTGTTGTATTCATGCAATGGCTGTGATAGTTGCCTATAAAAAATCAACTATCCTAATATTTACTTTCTGGATAGTCAATTTCTATGTTTACAAAATCATGTCATACTAGAAAAAATGGAAACCCCTACAGAAAAAAGAAGTCTATAAACTCAGGAATGAATTTGAAGGCTTAGGCAGAATTTAAGACAAGAGGATATTCAAACCAGGAGGGAAACAGCAAGGCAGCAATAATATAAAGCATCGCAAGATCTCTTGGTTGGCTTCCCATCCCTCTTATCAATATTTTATAAGAGAAAACTACTGTAAGCTATGCTGACATGGAGCAGTGTGGTAGAAAGGATACTGATTATAATATTGTATTAAATTAATTAATCTTAAAAAGTTAAATACTTCATCTGATCAAACATGCAAGGTCAGTTTGTTGATTAATATAGTTTATAAATAGTGTATTTAAGAGTAAACAATGAGAAACATTTTGACCTATCATATTCACTGAGAAAATGCTATTCAATTCAACACAAAATAAAGCCTAATCATTTTTAAGAAGACCCACATACAAGTAGAATAATAAAGTATACTTAATTTAAATCTTTGAGTAGAAATTCAATCCTTGCTAAAAATTAAAGGCATATGAATACTGGATCCTATATCAATCATAAAAAACCTTGGAGTCAGCTTCTGAGTAAAATTTAAAAAATATCCTTAGCTAAACTATCAATTCTTGATTAAAAAAGTGCAGATGCACACAATTTGTTATCCATTGACCTATTCTGCAGATCTCTCATTTCACAGAGGGAATTGCTACACAAATATTTTCAATATTATAGAAAAGAAAATTGACCCGTGCTTCTGAATCAATCAGAATTAAACGTAAATGACGGTAAAATATAAATGCACTCAATATTTTGCTTAAATGATCGAAAATTTTGTGAAAAAAGTATCAGCTTAGTCTCAAGAATGCCATGTATGTTGGAATCTCACAGTACATGAAAAAATATCAGTTGATATGGGAGGGAATTAGGGGATGTTTTGGTTTAATGCGCAAATCCAACACCCATAATATAGATATTGGTAGCAATACTGGCACACATTTCTGCCATTTTTTGCACCTCAAAACACTACTTAATATAGGTTAATTCACTAGAGTGAAGGTTAAGTTAGATTAAACATGGCTTTTTATAGATGAATACAGACGCATATCATGGCAAATCGGAGTTACTATCAAGTTATCAATATCTCCATGTATAAGAAATAATTTGCAACAGGTTTCAAGTTTCACTATGTAAAATATAACAAAAAAGAGGCTTGTAATATGCAAGTTAGGGTGGGATGCAATTGTGAATATTACATGAAGTTTCCTTGTTACGTCAAGAGTACTGTTAATATTTACTATATATACTGCAGCCAATTACACAGAGCATCCTGTTCATTGCACAGCCTTTATTTTAGTATCATTGGATAAGAATTATTAGCTGAGGCGCAGAAATCTATTTTTGAAAATTCCAATGCATAGAAAAAGCAATATTGAATGACATTTTAACGTTCCTCTACAGATATTTTAAAATTTTATAGGCATGGAAATTTGGATCCCATTTTCACATCTCTTTATAACATTGCATTGTGTCAATTGAATGGAACAAACCTTTCTTAACCTAACTCTAAAGTATTCTAATGCAATCCTACCATAACCAAGAGGAAGCACAGGAATGGGTGATAGGATGAAAAATTACTTGAGATTTCACAACCTATCATTTTTTCATAAACTTCTTGAAAATAGGTTTCTGCCACTCAGGAAAATAATCCTATCCAATGACATCTAAATGAAGGCCCTACAATGAATAGTATGCTCTGTGCAGTTAGCTGCAATAAAGTAAATATTAACTAAGTAGTAAGTACACATAGGATACAAATTTTCCTTTTACTCCTCCATAGAAATTTCCCAATATGCTAATCCAATCTTAGGTCTACTTAAACTATGAGGTAATGCTTCAATAGTGTTAACTCAAACTATACTTTCAAGATAGAATTTAAATTAAAAAGTCTAACTAGAAACCACCTTTGACAACACCTTAACCACACCCTGCAGGCTGACTGGCTTGCTCTAAACTCATTAATATCATAGCACATGTTTCTTTTACTTTTCAGAACATGTAACTTAGAAGGAAATAAAAACTAAAAAACACAGATGATACACTCAGACATAGATTTCAGAATCTCTGCATAGCTATTAAAATATATGGTTGAATAACAGAAGCTTTTCTGTAAGATTATAGAAACTGTTAGCTGCTGTCTCTTCTGCTTTGCCACGAATAAAGAAATCATGAATGTGACTTGTTTTACATGGTACCAACGCAATAAAACAAGAATTAGCACTACTTTAAAATGAAACATTTTTGGTGTTGCAAGTTGGAACCCACTTATCATCTCAGTATACAGCGTGTCACATGAATGCATCGAGCACGATTGATACGTATATCCTATATCTTCATATAAATATATTATCGAGACAACTATACTATGCAAGATAAATGATTAATGTTAAATATACAATAATTATCCAAAGATGCAGCTAAATTAACACTTTAAATTTAGCCGCATTGCTCATTAGAGCTTTACATAGCACAGCACGCTCAATGTTTCTCACTTTCTGCCGAACGCGGTAGATGGCTTAGGGTAGGGCGAGGAAACTTGAGATTAAACTTACCCCAAAAATAAATCTGTCAACATAAGTACACGCTGATAAAAAGAAGGGATATATTTATCTATAGGTGTTTTAATATAAACTGAGTTTTACAAAGCCCATTCAAAATAAAAAGTGTACAGTACAGAATATGGTTATCACTTACTATGCTGACTGTTATAACACCAGGGAGCGGAATGCAAAAACTGCGGTCTATGAGCACGTGGTTAAAACAGTTACTCAAACAAACTAACGAAGACAAAAAGCAATAAAAAAGTATGATAAAATGTTACATGGACACGAAAAATTTATTTCCTACTGCGGCTAACTGCATGAAATAACACTATAACTGTTTCTTAGAAACTCACGCCGTTGTTGCAACTTGGCCAGCAATAGAAGGGATGTACATCTGTTGGGGGGGAAAGTGTGGATTGTTGCCTCCCAAATCCACTCCATGGTGACTCTGAAAAAGAAGTAAAAATGAAACTTGCTATTTTAAAAGTCAAAAACACAATTCGCTACGAAATTATAGATTGCCGATAGTTTTCGTGCTCAACAGTCAACAACAGCTAAAACGTCTAGTTTAATGCGTTGGGTATCGACTTTAACGCCAACACGACTGGCTTACACATGCTGCGCATGAACTTCAACAAAATTAGTTACACATTACGTTTAAACAATTCTAATCTTATTTCATAATCTTTAAAATCCGATGTTTTGAGTGCTCAGATTTGGAAGGGAAGATAAAGCCCGATATACCTAAGAAGGCAGCACATCGGGGTGGCCTGAGATGGGTTGCCCTAACAACTTCCAAGTAATTCCGAGGTACTAACTATTATATTACTACAACTGTCGATACGCGCTAATCCTGTACTGGTAATCAAAAAGTGAATTCAAACATGAATCATAAAAAATTGCAACACTGTGCGTAACTGAATTGGAAATTAATATTGTATTCAGCGATACGTAGACAATGACAGTAGCGTCTCATAAGCCATAAAAATATTATGTATACCTCACAAAGTGTTGCTTGAATCTTTCTCAGTAGGTACACACGAGAATATATTCAAAGGATAAATGTGCAAAGACGTCTTCATAAGGGAAAACATTGATTTTTCCCTACGGCTCCGTATGCCTGTCAAGCCTCAAAACGCGAGCGACACTGGGCAGTGAAGGAACAAAATGAATTGCCTGAGAGAGACTTGATTATCAACGGGACTTGACGTGTCGCTTATGGTAAGATTAAACATCAGCGGGACTTGAGGTGTAGCACTAATGGTAAGATTATTTATCAGCGGGAGTTAAGGTGTAGCACTAATGGTAAGATTATTTATCAGCGGGACTTGAGGTGTAGCACTAATGGTAAGATTATATTGATCAGCGGGACTTGGCCCATACAACCTACGGCGAAACAAGCGCAGATGGGGAACTACCCTAACGGCAAGACTGCCTCAGCGAAACTTGAAGTGTAGCGTTAATGGGAAGCAAGTATTACGGCAAGACTTGGCCCCTTGGACGCTATATAGGAGGTGAAAGCAATGCAATCACGCTATTTAACGAAAGACGAGAGTTAGAGTGGTGTTTCCGCCTGCTGTTTTGCCATGTGATGCGCTCGCAGAGGTAACTCAAGCAGTTATGAACGGGCTCTCATGCAGAGTTCGGAAACGAAACGTGCATGTTTAAGTTTAGTCCTTAGCGGTAATCTCGAGGGAGTCGCACACCGTAAAAG
Source organism: Orchestia grillus (assembly GCA_014899125.1). NCBI lineage: Eukaryota > Metazoa > Arthropoda > Malacostraca > Amphipoda > Talitridae > Orchestia > Orchestia grillus. The sequence goes on along the minus strand of VOMN01099011.1, from coordinate 607 downwards.
TCAGGATATTTTGCTGGCTTAGGTCCCGAGGTTTTGCACGCTAAACATTGGATAACAACAAGACGGCGCCTTATGTTGCAAGGCGCCCTAGGAAAACGGACGTAAGGATGATTGAAAGTCAATTTCGTGCGTCCGGATGGAAATGGATGTTCTTTTTTCCTTCGTGGTTCGATTGATACGTACTTAGTACATAAAATATGATACAATTCTTAAGAAAAACGACATTTGATCTTAACGACGATCCTTCTTTCCATTGGTAAGGTTAATTATTGAACATCATTAGAAGCCGTAAACCGACAATAGCCATGGCAACCTCTATAGACACCTATCACTTCATCGGTTCGACTCCCAAGTTTACGCGTTTAATTACGTAATTATTCTCCAAGGAGAATATTATCATAAGGAAAATCATAAGGAAAAATTACTCTTATCACGCACCAATTACTTCTATCCTTTGTCCGACCGGCAGAGACTAGTATCCTAGCTAGCCAAACTTGCTGCGCCGCAGGAGCTGTGCAGCAAACGTCTCCAGGAAACAGCAACTAAATACAAATCCTCACCTAACTTAGGAATGAAGTGCTTTTGTGTTACGAGCGTAAAATGAACA
>VOMN01099010.1:0-13120 GCA_014899125.1 Orchestia grillus | reverse complement strand
TTTAAAGGTCCTCCCGATAATACGTAAGCACCGAATTTTATTCACTTACTGAGCTGTCAGACATACTTTCCTAATGTTTGGTTGTGTCCCTGGTGAGTTTTGGAGGCTCTGGTACTGACCAACCCAGACTCAGATCTATGCAAATGCTGTCATCGCTCACAAGACAGATTATATTTGTTCAGTGTCAGATGTAATTTAATGATCGTTCGTTATCAACATTTTGGTAGTGTAAAATATTCGGGAGTTGAATTCAGTAAGAGTAGAAGAGCCGTCCCCCGCATAAAGCGAACTGTTCTACAGTCGTCTTCTGCATAGAGCGATGTCAACTAACAGAAGCATCAAATAACACAGAAAATATTTGTGTCGTATAAGAAGCAATTAGAACTTACTATATGAACCAAATAGAGCGTATATAAGGCTCTAAGACACATCATAAGAAGTTAGAGCACTTGTTTGCTGAATCGATTTAGCGCTTTGTACAAGGAGCGACTGTACAGTACACGCGGACGACTGTACAGTACACGCGAACCACTGTACAGTACACGCGAACCACTGTACAGTACACGCGGATCTGCGAAGGCACACCATGCACAGAAAGTGGCGGCACTCCAGTGTGGCCTAGGCGCGATGGAACATCTTTAAGTACAAGTTCATAGCATGTGAAATGAAATCGGAGCAGCCTGTCATTGCCCCCTGGGAAAGGACGGGCGTCCTGTCACCTCTGCAATGCTCAGGACAGACGACTTCGTTAAGACGTCCGAGGGTCGCGGAGCTCATCGTCCTGGGGTACATTGTGGGTTCAGAGATGGACGACTGTCCAATTTTCATAAAGGGGGAATTTTAAAATTTTTGCCGGCGTTTTTTTTCACCGAAGTTAATATGTTTGCTTTATGAGTTAAAGTATTCAAGTACACAAAATACATTTTTAGGCATTGATTTGTCAACTAACAATGTAGTCAAATAAAAGCTCTTACTTACGCTCACTGTGCGTTTCTTACATTCGTGTTACGTGCATTCATACATAATGAAGAACAAATAGAATGAATGAATATTAAATTTTAAATCAGATGGACCAACTTACTGTAAGCCAGCCAAATTTTGTTACTTCACAAATTAACACGTTGACTCCGAAGTGGGTCATATATGGTACACNTAATTTTACCTGTGTGGAGAATCGGAGTCAACGTGTTAAATTAAAATAGTTAACTTTCTATAAATGTCTATAACGGCAGTCAATTTTTGTGTATTTCATTCATTACCTTGCACCTTTCAAGACTTCATTGATGGCCAGGAATTTTCTTTACACGCTTGGGTACTTTTCAGACGTTTCGGATTTGGAGGTGTGCGTTGACAGGGTTCATCGGAAACTGCATAAAATGTTAACAGAATACTTCGTTAATGTGACTTTCATTTCTCACTGCTGTGGGATACGAGAGCTGATTTGTGTTATTCTTCTTAGTCAAGTTTTAATATATTCTGTACCTTTTCTTCCTCTTCCTTCTTAATTATGTGTCTGTGTGCATAGAATCCCCGTTCTCCATCTCTAAAGTCTACACTGAATTATCCATTTTTTTGGTGCGAGATAGAGTTCCTTAAGCGATGCTATCCTTGCTGCTCCTGCTGCTACCTTTACTGCTGCTAATGCTACTGCTGCTACTGCTATTGCTACTGCTACTGCTACTGCTACTGCTACTGCAGACAACCGGCGAAATTAGCACCGTGCGTGACGTGTTCAAGGGGAGGGCAGGGTATCAAGGACCATGACTGTCCTGAGCAGGACGTCTGGCCATCCTAACCTATGCTCAAGAATATTCTTCATTTATTGGAAGCGAACTGTAGCGAACTACTCTTGGAGCTCGAAGCCGTTCTATGAATAAGCTCTCTACTAACTCTCAAAAAGTGTTTGGAAAAAATTTACTCTGAACGGTTTTATGGATGGGCATGATTATCTTGTGAAGTTATGCATGAATACTTACTAAATATATTTTGTATGAATGTGAATTACTCATAACTTTACCCAATAGTTATTAGTTAGGTAATCACTGTGTGTTAAAGTATGTTAATTTCTAATTCACGAATGAAAGCTTAGAAGGCACTGGAGTAGACGGTTTATTTTTATACCTGGGAGCGAGCGGAGAATCGAGATAAGAACTGGGTCACGATGAAGTCTATTCTAAAAGGGGGGACGGGAATAGGCCAAAAACGACGCTTTGAATTATACAGTAATTAATTGGAGATTCTCGTTTCATTTCAACATGTAGTTTCTCAGTTTTTGGCCTAAACAAATTCATCCTTAATGAATGCAATGTACGTTTATGGAAAAACCTCTTGTTCTTTAAATTGCTCATCGTGGCTTATTCGTTACAAACTGATGAGAAGTTTGCTCCACTAATGGTTCAAAAGAAGAAGAAGATTGAAAATTCAATTTTCCCAAGAGCCCTCATTAAATGAAATTATGGAGGCTTGTAACGACTTTCCACAAGTTTACGAGAATATTCTGAGCCACTGCTGTTGAGAACTTGTGTGGCGAGGTGCTATTGGAATAATATTTTTCTGCAATATTTATAACAACTAATCTTCTAATCTGAGCTTCCATTATATGAAGTTGTTTCCATTATGATCGTACGAATGTAATTTCTTGGGGAAATGATGTTGGATCAATTCATTCACACACAGGCAGCTTGATAATTACCCTTCATTGTGTGTCTATAGTACTGAGCACAATTTGCAAATGAAGTTTAATACGGTGAAGAAATTCTATGTGTGAAATGTATACACTGATATATATCGTGTAATTTAAAATCATGTGAACGGTATTCAATAGTTCCCTCAACACACGACGGCGTATTCCATTGGTGGGTGACCAGCAGTTGTCATGACAACCGAGTCATCTCGTACGGAGCATCGATTTCCTTTCCTAGTGTTGCCAGCTACTCTTTTCTGTTCTTTTCTAATTTTATTGAATGCATCATTTGTATTTTTGGTCACGTTATAGCTACATAGCATAAGTCCAAAGTATGACTGAAATCTATGAATATTTTTTGTCTTTTATGAATCTTATTCGCATTTTAAGTGAAACATCGTATGGGCGAGATGCCATGCTTCAGTCTAGAGTCTAGACGTAGGACTGAGATGTTATTTACAGTTCAGTGTGCTGTCAGCTGTTGCGGCGTGGGTAGTGCATAGTGCGTGGCTGGCCATTCAGACTTGTTTCTGCAAGTTCTTGTGTTGACATACAAGTGTGGCTATGGATGTTGTCTTGTAGCGATTTTTGTAGCTTGGAAATTTGTACGAAACTCGTACTTTTTACTTGCCTTTTGAGTATTCAATGCAACGGGGTTTTATGAATCAACTGAAAAGGACTTGGCGGTGCGTGCCTGGCAGACCTCAGTCGATTTTGGTTACCTGCGGAATGCCCATCCACAGACTTCACCTGCCATTCCTACGTCTAGCGCTACATTTTGATTATGCGCAGAATTACTTGTGTCCGAGGACAAGAACCATTATTTCTCCCCTTAATTTGATGTTTGTTAGTACATGGTTTAACATGGGCAGCATGCATTCTAACCGTGCTAATTTTGTTCTCGTAGCATGATCTAGTAGTTTGATAGTTATATTCTGGCAATGTATTATGACGCATGTCAAATTTGAATTATTTTTTCAACAAGCCATGTGCCAAAGATGAGTATAATGAGCTTTTAATGTAGGAATGTACTCGTATGCTTGGCTGATGCATTTAGATTATTGATAAATTATTTGACCTAGGAACTGATTGCAATCACAAAATATGTAGTAAAGCTAATAAGAGTTAAAAAATGTTCATTATTGCCAAAATAAAGTAAACCTAACTGTTATAACCTTGGCAGGTAAATAATTCATGTAGCTATCATTGATTTAGTATTGAATGAGAGCCCAGTGCATTGGTACCCCTACAGAGTCAATAGTTACCCAATTCTTCATTTCCATTGGTTTATCTTTGTTCAGGTTGTTATAGAAAATTACTTTGAGAAGGGTACCATCCAACAAATGCAAAAAGTTGAGTCTGAAAAATGTATTTATACATGTTACTACTAGCATCAATTTATGAAATAAGAAACAACAATTTGATTATCAATCCATGAATGAAGATTTAACATGTATGCATTTTGCATGGCAAGTTTGTTAGCAATTGGGCAATAAAGTAGACTCTGCTATCAACCATTATCTAAAATATTAGTGCCTAGACCCATTCTCTAGGAGAGTATACATTTGTTAAGTAAGAATTCTTGATAATAATTGACAAACAACTTGTGAGAATTTACCTAATTTAATTATGAATCAAATTATGGTATACTTGTAGTTTTGAATTGTAATTTTATGTTACAAAACCTTAAGAAATTAAGTTTAAATTTCTACAGGGCTAGGTACATCTTTACATAAGCATTGTGTTCAAAAATTGAGTCAATTTATCATTTCATAATCGGTGGAATGAACATTTTCTTGAAGTCAAGGTGCTTAACTCGGATAATATATAATGTCTGTACATATTTAGTTAATGTCCAGCTCTGCCTTGAGGCGAAGGGACTACAAGCCAATGTACTTTTTATTTGAATTTTAGTATTGTGAATAGGTAAGAATAATTTTGATAACTTCTAGTGCTGAGTATCAGAAGAGACTTTCAAATTATATGTATGTGCTGCTACTCCTCTTGCGGAGTTTGATTCATCATTGCAGCTTCTGCCCAACTCCACCTTCTTCTTCACAAGGTAGGATTTAGTTTAGACTTGACTGGAGCATTTCTAGACTAGAGTTACATGCTCTACTGGAAGTAGCTGGTGTTTCTCTGGTGCCTGTCAGTCTCCTTTATTCTCATTGGTTTGTTCCAAGCTGAGCATTGGTGTATTTATGGTTAGTGAGGTATGTTTCAAGTATGTAAAGTTATATATAACTTCAAAGAGAAATTTGAATACAATCTATACAAATTTATTAATACTGGTCGTTTGTGTACTAACTATTCAGAGTATGTACCTAAGTCAAATCATTTATATTAACATATCTTATATTCAAAATTTTTAAGTTGAATTGATGATTAGAGATAATTTTTTGTATAATATTGTATATAAATGTAGGTCTTTTATTGATTAATTTACTGTTTCCAGACACGAAAGTTACACCGACAGATTATGTTGACTCACAAGTTTAATTTACACCAATAGTAGTGTGTTATCAGCTGTGAAATGTTCATAATTTGCATCCCTGTTAGTGCATTCTTTGAAAAAGTATTGCAAATTATAAAACTGCAATTTTCAAAAAGCCTAAGATTCCGGTATGAAGGTATAGCCAGCAGCTGTGTTCTTGAAGGCAAGGGAAACAGAAGTAGAGAGCCCTTCTTCTTCCGTCTGTTTTATGAGGGCCCGGGCCTAGTTGGGTCATGCGAAGTGTTGAGGCCCCAAACGCTCAGGTCCCGCACAGATGGCATGGATAGAATGTACCTGAGGGGAGCACATCCAAAAAGTCACTTCATCTTCCTTACGACTTTGCCAGTTTTTTCAAAAATAATATCAACATCATGAAGAATTTAGACAACTAGCTCGTTCAAGGTACTCCTACAAATACGGCATACCAATGGAAGAGTTAGCAAGTTTAGCATCGTTATTATACGCTTGAATCAAGTCGGGCACTCGTGCTATAGCTTTTACCGCCCCCGTTGCTTGCGGTGTAGCCAGGTGTTAACTGCGTCGTCGCCAAGCCAACCATTGGCGTGCGGTACAGGGCATCAAAACAGACACATTAATGCTTTAACCCATTAATGCTTAAAGTTTATTTTTTAATAAATTTTGCTACGTTTTCAGAAATTAGTCCTTAGTAAATTATTTGCATTGGAAATAAAATTTGCAGTAAAAATATCGTTCAGTTATTGAAATAAATGTCATTCTGTTGATGGTTCGGCTAGAAGTCATTATCCGAAAATCTAAGTTGAAAATTGAATTAGTTTTATATCACTTTTACATTTCTTGTAGGAGTAATTTCATTAGCAAAATGTAGAGGCACAGTGTAATCAATAAAACATCTATCGCCATTACCTTTTGTTGCACTGTAAATATTCGACGTTATTGCCATCAAGTGTCTAAAGAAATTGACGCTACGCACTAATGATTTAATGTCCTGTGGTACGTTGAGCACGCCGCTAAGAAAAATGATTTTGTGCGTAGTGCTGTGAAAACGGATTTTTTTTTGTCTTGAGACCATAATTTGAAAATCATCGTGTGCGACTGTTATATTACTAATAGCGAGACTGTCAGATAAGGCAGTCAGTATCAGTGATGCTGAAAATAGTATTTCATGTCAGAGTTACCGTAAATAAGAGGGCATCTCAAGAATTTAATATAATTTGTTCCGCCCTTTTTAGCGGGGTGCGTTTGCTAGTTCTATAATGGAACCTAACCCTTAACCCGACTCTGAACATCTTAAAAAGTTTACGTTAGTTTTTATGATTCTAACTGTTTGGGTCGGTAACTTGTGACACTGTATGATGACATGCATATTTGTATCTGAATATAAGCTTGTAGTGATTTGCTGTAGTAGGTATTACCTTATGAAGTGGTTGGTTATGACTATTTATGTCTCTAATCATGAACCATATGAGAACGATATGTACCAACTGTACGCTCCTTAAAATTATTAAAATTTAATTATCTCATACCCGTGGGACATTTTCAAGTTTATTTACTTTCTCATTTTCATTCAATGGGCGAGAAAATACATGAAAATATCAATAGTTGTCTTTCTTTCCCAGATTAAGGATCGTAACATGGTCTACTCGGTGCGTGCAAAAAGCAGAGTGTGCCACCCCGAACACGCCATCAATCTTTTACCTTTTTTACATTCTCCGTTCGAGTATGTCCGGCAGAATGACTGACTTTATATTGTCTTGTGTTGCGGTGAAGCTTATCTCAACCTGATGTGTAGGCCTAGGAAACTCTGATACGCTGACTCTCATATAAGTATCTGGTATGTAGAGAGTTTCGAGTGTTTCTTTTTAGCTCGTCTCTGTACCACCGAGCTGTGAGTGAAACTAAGCGGAGTCCATTACGTTGGTGTGTTGCTATTTCTGTTTTTTATATTGTATTTTCTATTAGATGCGTGCTTGGCTACGTACTGAGCTTATTAGCTTATTCGATGATGTTAGAAGTGTGTTAGTGAACTGGGTGAGTCGGAATGCCGCAGATCTCCGTGTGATTGCAAAAAATAGTAGGAAAATTTGGAGCTTATCGTTGTCTGGATCACGATTTCCAATTTTTATTCTTTTCTTTGGTTGCTGTACTGTTCAACTGCCATTACTGTTGGTCTAGACTTGATCTAGGTACATTTTATATTTATTCGATTTTGGTGCCGCGACGTGTCGTATTGTGTCGTCCCAACCGCCAGGTCAGCTGACGCTAGCTAGCCGGGAGCAGGTGTTGGTGGAGCTGAGCTCATCCGCTCCCACTGCTCAGTTCTGTCTCTCTTCCACCTCCAGTGGAGAGTTTAATTCCTTCCTCACTCTTGTCTTTCAGTTAGTGATCCGTTTTCTATTTAAGGTGTAAAAGTAATGCGCCTCAAATGCTGTATGAATTTCGTTCCGAAAATATTCGCTACTCAGCTGAATTTTAGCCTTTGTATGTAAGCTCGTTTCAGTATCGCTCGCGCTTCCGTGGGAAGTCTTGGCTGCATTGTTTGCAGTGTGGTCGTGGCGGAAACCGGCCACACTGCCTCTTCCTTATCAAGAGACTTGTCAGATCTTTACGAACTTTTTCCAAGATTGAGGATATGAATTTTGAAGATTTTTATAGACTAATGCTGCCTCATGCTGTGCGACGCGTATTTTCCAGACAATGCGTTCGATAGGCTCCGTAAGGAGGCAGAACTATGCCTAACAGAATAAAATCTTGAAAATTTTAGGCCAGCTCTTAACGCAATGATTTCGAGTTCCCGTTTTGGAGATATATTTGCCAGTGTCTGTATTTAGTCTCCACTACTATTAGGGACTTTCACAGACGCTATTTGTGGTATGTGCTGCTTACTCACCCCAGAAAAAACAGCATATCGACTGAATATTGACGTGCGGCTTAATCGACCGGGTTCTGAAAGATGCACGCATAGTTCGGCCGCTTGGAATGTCTCCAGACTCACGAAGGCTTCTCTATAGAATACAAATGCCCAATAAGTACCAAATTATTTATGCGATAAGGCTGCGTTTTGCTTTATGGAAAACTAGCTGCTGTTTTATGTACACGGAAGGGCGCTGAAAAATATAGTTACTGTTTATTATTCAAAATTTCCTTACCAAGAGACTCGCGTATGCGCGCAAGTGGCCAGCGAGCGCCACCTGCCGAGTGCTGATGAAATAGTTCTACTGCACGTACGCGTGAGATTAGCAAGTGTCATTTGTTTCAAATAGTCATGTGCAAATAGCGAGGGATTTTTATTGGACCTCCCTGTCTATGCAATAACATATCATTTAACTTTCTACGAAAATCAAAATTGCATGGAAGGGCGTTCCCGTTTGGCAAAAGGACGTTTCTGTATTTATCAATTTTTCCAGTGGAGGTTACTGTAGTGAAGCCACGGTTCTGAAAGCGCATTGAAAATTATTGTCCGTCAACACGGAGGACACGAGCGGTGTCCGTCCACGTCAGTATGTGTGATCTCTGGTGTTGTCAAGAGTCCGTTGGAAGTGTATACTGAGGGTGTTGCAGGAGTCTGTTGTGGGTGTTTCAGGAGTCTAATGTGGGCGTTCCCGGAGTCTGATGTGGGTATTGCAAGAGTGTGATTTGAGTGGTGCGGAAGTCTGATGTGAGTGGTGTGGAGTCTGATGTGAGTGGTGCAAGAGTTTTCATGTGTCAATTGAGAACTTTGCATGTTTTTTTCCGTGCGCTATCTCCTGCCATGTTCCAGGGTCTGGAATATTTTCAGATTCACCAATTTTATTAAATCCATGTGGTGGCTTTGAAGAATTTAACAGTTCAATTTGATCGGTTATCATATTCTTAGAATCGAGTTGACGGGAATGGTTATTTGTTGCTGTTAAAATTAGTTTGTGCTGGGTCTCTTCTGTGTTATGTCGGAACCGTAAAATCACGTAGGAATGATTTTCTTTGTTCAATTCTAATTCTGTAATTCCAACAAAAAGTCCATAGCTTACAAAAGAAATGCCTGAGCAGCTTGGCCAGCTTGACACGTTTGCTGAACTCTAAGGAGCAGAATTTGTAAGTGCGGAGTCCGCGAGTAAGACTGCAGTCCGCGTGCCCACTTTTATGATCAGTGCTAACACAATTCAGCGGGTTTATGGCTCCAGCGGCGTTACGGTGTGCTCAGCAGCCGGATAATTGCCCGCGGGGGGGAGGAGGGGGGTGTCTTCTTGTTGCTTGTCTACCTGTGCATGGTCGCCCCTCTACGAGGTCGTGCTGCAGCCTCTACCTCAGCTTCATTACAAATATTTACCATTTTGTTGAACTTAAGTATTGATTGTGAAACTTCACCACTCTTACCGTTTCCACTGGTAGAATGTACAATAGTAATGATTGAATTGATTACGACTTCTTTTGGTGGATCATGATGACATTAATTCTGTGGCGTCCCGTGATTGAATGCTGAAACTTTGCGTTCGTATGCCTGTGTGTAGTTGGCTGTGACATGAGGAAAATTCCCATTATTGTGTACATCCCAACGGGGTCTTACGTTGAAGCTGATTGTCTTGCTTGGACCTGAGGGACTTGACCACCTCCCTCGTGGGTGGGAAGGAGTGGCTAGCTACGTATTCTTATGAGTTCAAATCCGTCAAAAATTTTCTACGTCGACTGAAAATGAACCCAATTTCCGTGAGTCTTAACATTCCAGCTGCTATTTTCATGAATTGTAATGGTTGTTTCTATATAAGAAATCTAGTTCATGCAATCCTGCTAGGAGTAAAATTGTTTTTTTTTTCGCAAATGGAGCTGCTTCATTTATTTTCAATTTTCGAATGCGATATTCTTAGCTGAAAAGTATCGATAAATTTGTTGATTTGAATGCATTGAAATTTTCGCTGGATGAACTCGTTTAATTTTTAATTTCATAAATGTAAGAAGAGTCGTAAGACTATATGCGTATAGTACAGGAGCATGTGTAATGATAGGTTTTTCTTCTTTGCCGGTTTTGTACAGAACTGCTCGGTGTGCGGAGTAAAACGATTCTTACCGCGGGCGGCTTTTGGCCATTAACCTGAGACCAGGGAATGAAAATAAGAGCAATCCAAATATCTGAGCCTGGTAAAGGTAGTCTTCTAAATTGTTTGAAAGTAAATGCTTGCCCAAAAGGAAAACTTGCACCGCTATGACTGGACATGACTCTGTTGTTTGGAGTGAAGAACTTGATTTGTTCTTTGTTACCAGATCATACGTCAATATATCAATGTAAGCTTTGAATATTTGTAATTCCAGCATTTGCTGAAAATCGTCATTTTTTGAGTAGCGTGAAGTGTTTGTTGACCATCCAGTTGCATTGACCTGGTTCAGGAACGTTTTATTTCATGCCATTGAAATTGAAATTGCAACGACTGAAAAAGCTCTACTTTAAGTTATTCCTGCAAATTTTGATTTTTTATCGTGAAATAATTTTTTATAGCAGTAGTAGTAATAGTAGTTGAAAGTTTTATCTCTAAATGTGCACTGTATAGTGAAATAGTAGCTTTCTCTGGCAGAGTGCCTATATTTTTACTGAGAAGTGGAAGTCAGTAAAAGTAAAATTTGCATTCGGTTAGTCAGTACTTGCAGACGTGGCAGCTAAGGGATATTGCCAAGAAGTATAAGGTTCCTTCTGTGCATCTTAATGTTGTATCTACTTGAGCTTCTTACTAATTTTTTGCCATAGATTTAACTATGTTGTCTTGCACAGTACTGTCGATGCTGTCCTGGTCCTGTAGATGTGACCGATAAATGCAAGTTACCTGTTAATCAATGGTTAGACTACCTCGGAAGACAACATATTTTTCTGCAACGTACCTAATTTTGTTTCTGTGTCACATAATATGACCTTACTAATAAAAATATTGATGATGTACCTACTATAGGCACCAGGTCACTCGAGTGCCAGTTTATTTGGCTGTTGTGATATCATAGCGTCTATTGTTCAACTATACATACTAGCGTATGCATTTGCGAAGCCGACGTGTAATTGTGTAAGCTGTGTTAAAATTGTCGCTTGAACTACGTTATTGATGAGCAGGGGATCGTCTAAAAGGAGCTCTTTGACCAACAAATTTCGCCCAGAGTCTGAAAAATTAAGAAAGAACTTGATAAGCGAGTGTATTCCGGTAGGAGTAAGCCGAACTGATTCGTTAGACATTTATCGTAAAAGGAAAATTGACCATGATAGTTTAGGACCAGCCCCGCTCTAAAACAAATAATTTCGAGAGCCAGTTTACAGATTTCTTTCCCATGACTCCTTATGAAAACCGCCATGTCGTCCAGGGTCGCTAACTGATGCTCACGTCGTCCGTGATAACAGCTCGGGTGACTTATCTGCCCCCAGACTAGGAGTGAGTTCTCGTTTTATGATGAATCAGTTCCGGAACTTCAGACCGATGTTATGTACTGAGTACGCCAAAATTGTCGCACCGCATGTTTCATCTGATTTTTCCGTGAGAGAGGAGTCAGCATGAAATTTTAATTTATGAAATTACGGTTAGAAGATGTTCGAAAAATCATGAAAAACATGCATTCAATGTGGCCTCCGTTAACATCCTTGAGTCGTGTTTAGAAAATTTCACAAGGGCACTCGGCAGATCATGTGGGATCAGAATCTATTCTCGACGCAGTTTAGCCTTCAGATCATCGAGCGATGCATGAGGAGATTTGCAGACCTTGCTCTCTGATATGAACCGCGCCGAAAAATCAAGCGGGTCCAGAACCGGACTCGGCGAGGGTCATTCATCTTGGCTGATATGTCGGAATGCGGCATGTGTGCTTGAATCCAACTTTGGGTAATTTAAGAGTCGTGCTCTGGAACGGAGTTTTGTTGAAGGGTCCAAGGCTCGTAATTAAAGTGTCCACGTGCACGTGGGGGCAGTTCTGCTTCTAATAGATCAGAAATGTCTTGCTGGCTGTTAATTTTTACCTACGAAGGAACAAAAACGCGAGGAGACTTTACAGTAGCAGGGATCGCAGCCCACACCATCACAGATAGGGAAGCTTGACGTCAATTTACTCTTATGCCTTTCACTGACTCATCCCTGCCCCAAACTCTATCATTCTGATAGTTGAGACTTGCCTGAACGTCGTATTTTGTCTCATCTGTGAAAACCAAATTACGCAGCTTACCTCCCTCCTTGAAATTGAGGATGCATGGACATCTGTCAAGTCTCATTCTCTAATGAATCGTTGAAAGCTGGTGTCTTTCCTGCATTGTGTGGGGGAATATCTCGAGATCCTTCTTTATCAGTCGGCGCACAGAAATCTTGACTTCCCTCTGCCGCTGCGGTTGATTTTATAGCTGAGCAACGATGATTTCTTTTCAACATTTCTCGCGCGTTTTTGACGAGTTGCAATGTCCGAATACGCTGGTAATCGATTGTAGGTTTTACCAATTTCTGTGAAGATTTCACAAATTTCCTTACCGTTTTTCGACGAATATCACAATTCTTTTCCGATGAACGAATTACTTAAATCTTCCTTGTGGAGGAATACGGTCGTATTTCGATCAACTGCCAATAAATAACTGAATCTTTTATGCTGAACCAGCACGACCTGGGACAGCATTACGGCCTGAACCAGCAATTACGGTAAGCGGGTCAGAAGAGTCAACACCTACTGGTTTTGAGGTATTTTCTCCATACATATACTTTCGCCTCATGAACATCGTGAATTCCGTGATTTAGGTAGCGAAATTTTCAATACTCGACCAGCTGAGAGGCAAAAACATAGGTTGTGATGCACAATCAAAGTTTGGACTCGTTTAATTAAAGAAGCTCTGAGTATTACTATTCGCCCAGGAGCTCTGAGGGACATTGCACTGACTTGTATTCGCTCGCTCGGTTGAAGGAAAGAACACTCTAATATACCAAAATCTGAATGAGACTAATCAGGAAATCTGAATTAATGCATCCGACACATCTCAGAACACT
>VOMN01099008.1:0-32563 GCA_014899125.1 Orchestia grillus | reverse complement strand
TCTATTGCCTATGGCCTATCCTATGCCCCCTGAGGGGTTTCATTGAACAAATTCGTAACTTAACCATAATCTGAGTTACGAGAACATGAATGATGTCTGTAGAAGGTGTACCCATTCAGCTATTCCACAGCTTGTAAACGCAAATGCAATGACTCTACCTCATATATTACTGCTAGGAGATATACTAGTTACTCTACTGAACTACGAAAGAACTACAATGTATGCATTATATTCCACGAATGTGCAAGATTGTTAGCATTTGATGCATTCTGTTCCTCCTGGACCAATTCTGATTCAATTCTTCGACAGAGGATATTTGAATACTCATAGGTGTTAGATCACAACATAATGAAATAACTATACAACTACAATGAAAAAAGTTTAAATTAATATACTTGTACTTTGCCCAAGTTGAAATAGTGAATAAATAAATAAACGTTCAATGCGTCAAATAAAACAATTATGTTCAATAAACATGATATTACAAATAACATTAGTTTTACCCAAGAGTAGTGAACTTAATAGTACTTTTAGGAAATCTATGTAATTGTCAGTCTAGAAACAAGAATGTTTGCTAGAGACCCGGTATTGATATAAAAAAAAAGAGTAAATAGCCATGTTGTACCATTTCGATAGGCTGGGCGATTTCTTGTCTGTTGCAGAGAGAGAAGCAGCCGAGACAAGTAGCATTTGAGTGCTGAGGTAGACCAGTGTCCGTCACGCTGTCAGAAGAACCGGACGTACTCTCTCCACTCGTCATAGACGTCAAAGCTGTGTTGTTGGTCACTGCTGTTGATGTCGAGCTACCACCGTCTTAAAATAAGACCAAACATGTTGAGATTAGTGCTTCACGAGCAAAAGATAAGATCACAAGTTTAAATCACATGTGTACCATGCGTGGACATACGACAAGATGCTTCACTAGTCGAGTTCACAAGATTTATCTGCGTTGTACCTACACAAATAGCATCATTTTCTCACAGATATACTTTCTGTGAAGCATTTCTAAACCAATCATTTCATTTTCAAGAGATGAAAAATTAGATGTGTAGCTAACAAATTGAACTCTAAAATGTATCCCTTCCAATGCTTGAATAGATAACGGTCTATTCCCAACAACGCTAAATCGCATGGCGCATAAGAATAATTTGTTCATTCTTAGAAATTCCAGTGTAGTAAGTAAGAAATAGGATCCTTAACTACATCAAGAGAAATAAATCTGGTTTTCAAGTGAATGAAAATGGGAGTTCACCTGATTCAAAAGTGATGTTACCTTTCTATATCTCTGTTTTTTTCAAATCTCCGAGCTGAATTAAAAATCGACCTGATAACTATTATCATGTTTCGTAAAATGAAAAAGTTCACTACACAACTTTGATTTTTAAGCAGCCCAAAAAGTATTTCCGGCACAGAAAGAAGTGAATTTCCACAACGTACCTCCAGAATTAAAACTCTCCTCCCTGACAGTCTCCAGTCTCTTCTCAGCAGCGCCCTCTCTCCACTTGTCCTTTTCTGTTCCTGCCTTGCAAGCGTCCACTTTAGCCTCGTCACCTTCAGTGGCCACTTGAAGCTGCCCTTCCGTTCGAGTGCCAGGCTTTCCATTAGTTGCTGACGTCTGGGAAGGCACTTCACCGTCCTGAGGAAATAGCCACTAACAGTAGCCTACGTCGTCACAATGCAGATACGTCTGGTCGCAGAAAACGCTGCGCAACATCAATAAAAAAGACACGATAGCATTGCTAATGATATGAGTAACCAGCTAGCGAATAACTAGGTAACATGAACAAATGTTCAATTCAAACATCAGTGCATTGACTCGTGTGTTTTACTGTCTCTTTGCCATAAAACTAAGTGGACAATTCTAGCTCATAAACTGAGCAGAACTCTCTTGCCAAGAAACACAGACTATGACCACTCATTGAGGGGAGGTTGAAACTGGTCTTGTCCCATGAGCTTAGGCTTGCTTCGGTGGCGAAACCACTCGGTCTTAACCCTCAGGATTGAAAGAAGCATGCAAAAGCCTTCAGTACTAAAGAATTCATAGCATGTGGAACTACAGATACATGAATACATAAGACGCCCAGGAAATGAACTCCGCACACTCCAATTGAGGTCAACTGGATCACGTTAATTTTCTGACAAAAACAAAAAACGGCGAAATGCGGCTTTCATCAGTCACTATTCAACTCAACTTGAAAGATACTGGTATCAACTGTACGTACAAAATTCAAAAGCATCTCATTATCAAGAGTGGGTGTCCTTTCATCTCTCTGTCTTACTTACTTTCAGAACACATAAGTAGAAGAGAAAGTTCATTGAGTGGTTACGTGACACAGACTCACAGTACGAGGCGAAGGATCCCAGTGTCCCTTGGTATCGAGGAGAAGATTTAGATCCAGCGGGAGACAGAGGCCCATGTAAATCTGGCCCCCACAGCATTCTAGGACGGTAGACTTCTGGTCAACCATTCTGTGGCTGAAAGTCTGGAAGGAATTGATGCGCTGCTGTGGGTGCCCCGCCAAAGTCGCACTGCTGTGTCTGCTGCAGTGGTTGTTGTCGTTACCGCGGTTGACGACCGTAACGATGCTGCTTCCGTCTCGTGAATCGTCTAATGACGGTCGTCTACCGCACTCGTCTGAAATAACTGAGTGCTCAGCGTCGGCAAATTTGCGGTCCCTTACGAGGCACAACTGGCAGGAGGAATTGATGCTGTTTCGACACGTTGAGGTGCAATTAGTATGTCGAGAGAGAGCAGGGGCTTCACTGCCACTCAAAGCACCAACTGAATGCTCACTTTGCTGGCGGGACACAGCGGCGTGGCCATGGGACACAGAATGAGAGGCGCAGTTGTTGCATGCATGAGATGAGCTTCTGCAAGACACAGAGTGGGAATGGCAGTTACACTGGCGACTGAGAGCTGAATTTGCACACGGTGCATCAAGTGAGGAAGGATGGGAAGAGGCGCCGATGCCTGCAGCGGGAGCCATCGTAGAAGCCCCTAACGCGAGGTTCCTGGAGTCGCACAAGTGAGTACTTAGGGAGCCTGAGGACGATATTCTGCTGATGCCTGACGCCGTGCGGGAGAAACCCAACTTGCCGGTCTCTGCACCAGGGGCGGCGCGGAAGCTGCAACAAAGGAGTACCAATGCATCATATGGCAACTGATGTGATTTAGGAGAACCTCAGCTTAAAAAATGCACTCTAAAAGTAAATTGGGAGTTAAGAGTGTGTTTTTCATTTGATCAAAGAACAGTTGAGCTAGATTAATTTTACGTTGTAGAACGAGGGAAAGTGAAGGTCATAACCACAGTGTCAGAGACTTGCCAGCTGCCAGACATGTCTCAGGGACCGTAACTTAAACATTTCATAACATTCCAACGGAGAGATATTGACCAACTGCAACAAAGATTCACAAATAACTCACTATACTCTACAACAAGCCCAATAAGTATGGTCACTCAATACTGAATTGAGACATTATAAATACAACTATAATTCCCGACTCGGTTTTCTAGTCCCTAACTTTGCTAGTCAATTTCAATTCGACGTAACAAACACATAACTGCTCCGAAGTTAGACATAGAGATTTCATTGAAATGACTACAAAATTTCTGAGAGGTACATTACGCATTGAACTGGAACCCAAGACTGGAACCCAAGGTGCCATCACTCTACTGACTAGTTTGCGTGTTCAGCAGTGGTGTGGTCGGAGATGAGCGTAGTGAGACAGTCCCTCCGCCGCTGCTGCTGTTCGTGGTCAGACTCGGAGGCCGTCCTGCGCTGCTCGCTCATCGCCAGCAGCAACTGGCACCCCTGCAACGACACCCGTGATGGCACCGACACCATCGAGCTCTGCGACGCTGTCTTCGGTAAACCTGAGGCTGATGCGTTGGGAGGTGAGCTGAGGCTGTAAGGCGCGGTGCAGGGGCAGTAGGGGTGGTGTGTCGGAGAAACAAGGCAGGAAGACTGGCGCGGTGTTGAGGGAGAAAGAGAATCCTGCGGCAACGTCAGCCGGTCGTCCACTTTAGGGGCCGTTTGGCTGCGGTTGCCCAGTTGCTGAGTCGGAACACTGCCAGGCGAGCTTGAGCCACCAGTGGCTTGCTCGCCTCCGTCGAAAGCGGACGTATCGTTGTCGCTCGACCGAGTGACACGTTCAGATGCAATTGCGGTCGACGCCAGATAAGTCCTAGAAATACGAGACAGAAACTGTTATTTCATGAAAGAAAATTTGTACTTATTGTCAACTGCTCAGCTAAACCTTATTCAAACTCGTTGCAATCGCAGACGCAAAATCAGATATGCTGAGTGTGACCCACGAAGTTCCACAAGGCTCAGCATTGGGACCCCTACTCTTTCTTATTTTCATAAATGGTAGAGTAAAATGCACTTCCTATTTTAATTTTATACTTTTTGTAGATGACAGCACTCTTTCATCAAGAATTTACCCAAACAATATTAAAGAATCAACTGATCAAATAAACCAGGTACTAGGAAAAGTATCCAAATGGTTAGAATCTAACAAAATCTGAGGCAAAATATGTCAAACGAAATACGAGAACAGAGTAACACCAATAGCGCAAAGAACTTTCCTCATTTTCCTACACAACTTAAAACTAGTCCCATTAAAAACAGAGTTCATTTTCTCTCACCCAAGCAACACCCTCAAAACACACCGCCACCTTTTTTACATCTTGCGTTCGCCAAAAGACAACAAAAAATGACTCTGAACAAACCACCAGGACTGCAGAAGACAAACTAATTAAGTACCAATAACCTCACCTCTGACAGGAGCAGACGGGCAGAGCACCGGAAGAGCCAGCAGCGGCACAGCAGCGAGGCCGTGAGCCTGAGGCGCAGGTGTGAGACGTGTGCACGTCTGCGGCGTTGCCAGTGGGAGACAAACATGTGTCATGTCTGGAGGAAAAGAAGGCGTGAGGCTGTGAATGAGGAATGAGGGACGGGCACAGACCGTTGGCATGGCTGGAGGGAGAGGCAGGCCGGTGTGTGGGGGAGGTGCAGAGGCACGGTGACGTCATGCCAGACAGCTGCGGGGGGCGACAAGCCGGATTCTCGACATGACAAGGGAGTATTTGACAAGCGAGTGATGGAGTCTGGCAAGTGGGAGACGCGGAAACCCAAGGCTGGCTCGTCAAGGGACTGGGAGAGAAAGAGAAGAACTGGTTGTCTAGCTGGAATCCTGGGGACACGGGAGGGGAGGGGGACGAGTCGAAGGGGTTCGAGTTGCCCCCTGGGGTGTCATGGGACGAGCATGTGCTCGTGTGGGAAGTCTGGCGCTTGCGGGATCTGCACGATGAAACAAACTCAATCAAGCTAAATAATAGAATACAACCGGTTTTGAAAAGGAAAAAAATTCAATTTTGAGACACAACACATGAGCCTAAACTACTTGACACATCTCTAGCGACCGACCAACATCCTCAACTTACAAGAAAAAAAAGCATCTTCGTTTAACACCACGTAATGGAAGTCCTTCCTGACCTCGGTAATTATACCAATTAATGAAATAAATCTGCGAAATTTTTTTAACTAGGCAGTAAAGTATAAATAATATAAAGAACGTAAAAAAGATTATAGGAAATAAACGTCGATGCTTCATAAAAATCTTTCTTTTTCCCTAGGACATGTAGAACTATAGGAGAATAATGAACACGAGTGAAAGTACTGTACATGAAAACTTACTTCTTTTTCTTCATAGAAGATAAGAGTTTGTTTAGGCGCAAGGAACCACGTCGCACCCAGGCCTTCGCTGTCCCGCCGCTGATTGGTGGGAGGCCGAGATCTGAGCACTCGTCTGATTGGTTGAGGGCAGCCGAGTTCTCGTCCGGGACAGTGATTTGCTGTTCTTCGGCAACAGGCGCGCAGTCGGAAAGTGACCGCTGGTGGGAGATGACGCCTCCTCCGCTGCCTCTCATTTGGTTCGGTAACGTCTGCAGTGTGATGAATAACACATGAATATTTATTCACTAACTGATAAGTAATGCTTTTCAGTATTACTAGATCCCAGGATACGAGGTTGCGTTAGGTTTTGTTGAAAAAAGATGGAAATGTGTCGAGATTTTCATTTAATTAAATCACTTCCAATTAGAACTCTATTTAGAAAAAGCACAGAGAGACCTACACTGCATTAAATAATTGGAGGATTCTCTGCTTTCTAACAGCACACTCTGAGGTATATGAAGCTATTCGCTCAGGGTCACACTTTCCCAGGAGGCATAATTAGGTCCTGTAGAGCCCTAGCCTCGCTAAATGAAATAACAGTAAAATCTTGACGAAGTTCATTTCACTCTCCGATGTGGCGCCAGGTACATCACTCCTCATTTAGCAAAGATGTGATCGATCACACCTCACAAAGGATAAAAAAATTCCAAGAAATAAAGTACATCATTACCCTGCTCAATAAGGGTCATATGTCCTCTTTCCAAAACCCACATTAATTTCAATAATGACAGCTATGATATTCGAGCCACTTCACCGCCATACAGGGCTCATCTGAAAAAATAAAATTTAACATATTTAAGCGTACGTCCATGAACAGATTGAACTTCCCAAACTGGGCGACTTCCAGACCTGAGGCTCGCTGGACCCGGTTCGAGTTTACACCACCCATTTTTGGGGAAGGACCGCGTCAGTACATCCCTGCTTTCAGCAACGGCCCTAATCGCATTCTCAAGCGTGGCTTCTTTTTGAATCACTCGAACACTTTTTCATAATTAAGCCGGATTAAAGGTGTTGCCAAAAGACGAAATTCCAAATTTGGTAGGTTTAACCTGAAGGAAACTACAGCCACGCAGGTGGGTACTGGGCTTGCTGACCTGTGCCTTCCTGTGAGCAGGAAGCCTGGTGTCGTCTAGACCCAAGTCCCGGACGACGAGACTCTCCTCGTCTTCGCTGTCAGACGTGGCCTCCTCGTCGCTGTCCCCTGACATGTAGAAGCCCGACCTGGCACGAGTAACCCGTGCGCTGTTTAGTGGTCCACGCGTGCCAAAAAGTTCATTTGAATAAAAAATATAAGCACGGGTGCGAATAAAATGCACGGAATAAGTAAATGATACGAAAGAAATAAGTAAAATCAATTGATGGAAGATTGTTCTCTACGACATGAAGCAAGTGGAGTGGGGTGTAGGGAGCAGGCTGTGAAGGACTGAAATTAAAACGTAGCAACACCGACGTGAAGGACAAAAGCTCTTTCACAGATTATGACCTGAAATAAAACTGACCGAACATGACCGCAGTCTCAATTATACCACTTTCATGCATAAGGTAGTACGTTTGGTTTTTGTTGAACACGTGTTGCGTCGGCGACACAAGCAATTTTATTTCCGTATGCACTAAAAAATAATAAACATTCAAAACTGGATAAAACGGAACATACGAAAAATATTAAAACGTGCATGCAAGTGTCAAAATACATACGACGGTTAAGTTTGATTACTTTCAGTGAGTTTACTCCGTACAATAGCAACACATTCCCGCAACTAAGACACCTATTTCAGACGTCCTAGCCAGGGTAACACTGAAGTGCGGCAAGTCCATCTTGTGTCGTTTGCCCCGTAGCGTAAAAACCACAGAATGGAGTGGCGTCACCTGTCGGTATATCTTTCAAACCTAAAACGACCGACTTAGTTTTAACGTACACGAAAAATTACGACTGCAATCGTTCACAATTCATGCTTGTGTATACGTATATTCGCTGTTTCGAAAGAGACAATAAATGATTCGAGACTAAGCTGTATTACTTCTAACGTCTAATATTCTTGACAGGTCTTTATAAGGTTAACGTGTCGAACAACAGAAGCCAATCGTTCAGTGAACCCAAACACTCCAGCGAAAAAATTAAGTAGGAGCACTGAGCTACAAACGTGAAGCCATAAGCTCACCTGGGCGTGTGTCCAATGTAGTTGTCATCCTGGAGGGCCGTGTAGAAAGGTGCGATGGGCCCGCGGTGATGTTGGTGCGCCTCGTGGTGGTGATGGTGGCACGCTATGTCGTACAGGGGGTGCACGTTAGACTGCCAGTGCTGGTGGTGGTCTCGGACGGCGCTCTCCCAGCCTGAACAAGAGAACGCACCGTCAGCTCTTCCCATGCCGTCCCTACCAAGACTATCTGACTTACGAGTAGCTAGGCACGTTTGTGTGATAAAAATTATTTCATCATGGGGCAAGGCTCAGGCTTGAAGATCATCGTTAGAAGATGTTTTTCAAGGGTAACTTGAAAAATTCACAAATATATGTACGCAAGAATGTACGTTAACACATTTCCTGCGATTACGCTACTTCTCTAGGCCAAAATGACCCACTGTTAGGTCACATCGCAGGAAATCCGTTGATCTGTTGATAAAATTAGGCTGGACTTGAGATTGAGGAGGAGCGTTTCACATTCTATTACTAGATGTAATAACTAGAATGTTTAAATAAATACTTTTCAGAGGCACCAGGTCAACTTGACACTGCACGCCACTCAAAATGACGCGCAGCTGTTCTCGCTGCCAGTTAAGTGCCACCCACGACTTTCGAAGAGACACCGCTCATCCCATGAATGAAACTATGTACAACCATCAATTTGCGACACTGACCGCACTCCCTTAGCGCCAGCACTCCGACGTGGGTGGTGGCGACGACGCAGAGCGCCATGCAGCAGGTCCCCCGCACGCTGTACACGTCGCAGTGGCGGGCGAGGTGCGCCACGGCGCTCAGCGCGCCGCAGTTCGTGATGTACGAGGCCCCGGCGCTGCTGCTGCCAGCGTGACACACTCCCCACACCGCCGCCTTCAGCTCCAGCACAGACCTTAGTGTGTCCACGCACGCCCGTTTGACGCGCTACGAACACACAAACGATAATAGCATAAGAAACGTGCCATAGAGCTACCTGAGCGGCTATTTTGCAGTAATAAATAGAGCACATGGGGTAATGGTCGTGATCAACCGTAGTGATGTAGCTGCAAGTCGATATATGTAAAAATATAAGCTGACGTGTATTACACTGTGTAGTGAAATTACAGTCATTTTCGTCATATTGACGGTAGCGGTAGTGGTCGTAAAGGCGATCCGTAGTAAATCGTGTAAGTCATAAGCCGATCATAACCTGTAGGGGAATATGTAATACCTTGGACCCTATGTACCTGAAACCTAGTGATGATTCAGCCGCCCTCTATACAGCATTGTCAGCAAACTATCCGTCAGAGATAGTGGTAGTTCTGAAATCTGCCCCTAATTACAGACCTTCATCTCTAACAGTAATAGTACCCTGAAAACCCGCAGAGACTGCTCAAATCATCGCTAGGTCCGTGGTACATTAGGGTCTTAGGCACATCAGGTTATCCAACTCACTTAACATGCACGTCCTGCAGGTTTGAAGCTACTGATACATGTTAATCTCGGGTGTCTCACCACAGCCATGCTAGAATTTTATGAACTAACTATTGAAGATAGGACATCAAAAAAAGGTCAGAGGTTATGTGACTAAGTCAAATTATCGCTCAGTAGTAGGGCATGCTTCAGAACTACCTGGACCAGCACACGCTGTCTAGCTCACGCGGAATCGACCTGGACCATCTACATCTCACCTGGGTCTTAACACCAGCTTTCCTTAACACTTCGACTTTCTTGGACTTACACTAACTACCTCACTCAACTCGGACGCTTGTGGGGGATTGGGGTCTGACGGCAATGGATTTGGGTAGAAACCTAAGGATGGACCAATAAATCTTTCCTGTTGCCTTATTCTGTTCCTGTCTATTTGATTCAGTTTAATTCTACGCCATGCAATTACACCACTCCATCCAATTCCTTCACTTCATCCATTCTCCCACTCCATCCAATTCCTCCACTCCATCCAGCTCTCTCACTCTATTCAATTCTGCTCAATTCAATTTTCATCTATTCACTTACAATCTGTCCAAATTAAAAATGTTCAATTTTAAACCATGCAATTATAATCTGTTCAGCTAAAATCTATTTAGTTATAATGTATACAATTCTTTTTTTCAGTTCAACTTCATTGCATTCAGTTGTATTGCAGTGCCTCCGCACGTAAGACCACCCCTCACCTGGATCATGTCGAGGAGGGCCCGCTGGCCCAACACGCGGTCCAGGCCCAGCTTGTGCTGCACGAGGGCCCCGTACAGGTGCGGGTACACAAACACGTCCTGGATGGGCACGGGGGTGCTGGACCTCCGTCCGTAGCGGCCCGTCTCGTCCCGCCGGTGCTCGGTGAGCGCCTCCAGCAGCGCCGACTCCTGCATCTGGACGTAGCTGAGGGGGGGGAGGAGGCGTCAGGTCACCACACCTGCCTCTTGCGACTCGCCAAATTATTACTGAACCCCAATAACGAGTGGACTATTTTAGTGATGAGGCTGCAGCCTTGCTTTGTACGAACTATTAGCTGCAGCTTTACGTACGTATGCAATAAGGCTGCGTTTCGCTATGTGCGAAGAACTAACCAGCAGCAACTTGAAGAGTTTATATAGGGAGAGGAGTAACATCTCTCCCTGCATGGATGACACATTGACGAGCTCTCCAGCCATATCAAACTGCTCGAATAAAATACCTCAATGAAAATGGTCCCCATGACACATTTCAGGAAATATGAAGCACAACCTATTAGTGCTGCAAACGTCTCCAGCACGTGCGACTATACGCAGCCAGTGGGACAACCCAAACAGCAGACCGACTTCTGTGGACGTGTTCACATGAGGGATCCACACACATGACCATTATAGGGTCCATAATAGAGGGTCCATGACCATTATAGGGTCCATAATAGAGGGTCCATGACCATTATATGTAGGGTCCATAATAGAGGGTCCATGACCATTATAGGGTCCATAAAGCGGAGTAAGAGGCAGTGACATCTTAACGGAATTACAAAGAAGTAGAAGAACTCCTGGATAAGATCTTTGAAAACAAGTTCCCTACGCCAAAACCGAAGGAAAAAGAGATGGAGGTCAAGAAAACTGCTCGAGGAAAAAGGTGAACTATTTTAAGTCGATATTCGTGCAACTGATTCAAACATTTCAAATAAATTTTTTGCCCTAACGAACGCATGTAAGTGGTTTTATGTAACAGGGTACGCATAAATGTCAAACTTCATTTATATCACTGGTTTTTGGGAACGAAAACATCCCGCTAGACATATAGAAATATCTGTGACACATACAAGTCCGAGGAGACTCGCAATGGTTAGCCCACTCGAAGCGGCAAAGTACCTAACCCATTCTCAATTTTTTTTAAATATCTACACATAGTTTCCGCCGTTGATGGGGACCATCACCGAGTTCATATATCTCACACACCGCTTTAAGCGTGACAAAAAAAGAGCAACACGGCCACTAAATGTCGACGCGCAGCTGAACCGACACGCTTTTTGAAGGAGTTATAACCAGTTCCCCTGCTTGGAATGAGTTATATTATCAGCGGCAACACTCACGCAACGTTGAGCGACTTCTCCCAGTGCAGGAGGATGCGGTCGATGAGGCCGCACGCCTGGTAGGTGGCGTAGGCCACAGGCACCTGTAGAAGGCGGGCCGTGAACATGTGCACGTGATTGCCCAGGCGTGCAGGTAGCGCAGGTGGGGCCCCGGCCAGCGTCTGGAGGATGTGGGGCGCCTCTGTCACCTCGTACAGGCAGGAGATGGCCAGCATCACCACCTGCAATAGTGACGTCGTCTTAGAGCAGGGCTTCTTAACCAAGGGTGCGCGATAGTGTTGCACGGGGTCGAAGAACCACATTAAATTTTTTCATACTAAAAATAAATACAGCCTATCGTTGATCAAATTTAGTATAAATTCACCTCTTTCATCCTCGAGGGTGAGAGGCTAAATTCCCACGGATGAGACACAGTAAAATTGTTTGCCTACGATGGCCTAAAAAACTTGGGAACAACTGCTTAAAAGGAGCATGGACGGCCTCCTCCACGCAACACGGTCACTCCTGCAACACCAGTCCCTCGGGCACACGCTGAGCACAACGCCCTCACTTACTCACGCCGCTCATTTTGTATGTGTCCAACCTAATAGAAAGTCTGCACACAAACGCCCTACGTTTAAACGCACGCCTTCAGGCAAGCGAAGTATAATGGCCAGTACAGCATCAGAGAGCAAAATCACATCCCTTCCACAGATTTATTCTTTATTTTCTCCATTCATCGATTTATTCCATCATTCATTCAATTATTCTGCTCATTTTTATAATCGTCCCTTCATTCTACTTATTCAATTCATTGTTACTCACTCACCCTACTCAATCCTTCATTGACTCATCCTTCCAATTTCGTCATTTATTCACTATCCTATTCATTCCTTCATTCGTTCGTTCACTCATTTTTCTCATTCCTTCATTCATCCTACTCACTCATTCATTAATTCATTTTACCTATTCAAACATTCATTCATTCATTTAATTTTACCCATTCATTCATTTATCAGATGTTTTCATTCCTCCACTCAAGCTACGCCCTCATTCAACGCAAAGAACATCGCACAACTAGCAAAGAGAAGGCGGCCTCACCTGCGGGCTAGGGTCGGCCAGCTGCTGCAGCAGTTGCTGCAGGAGGAAGCGGCAGGTGGCAGTGCACGAAGTCGTGCAGAGCAGCAAGCGCAGCAGCGACGTGCCGTACGCTCGGCAGTTCTCGCTGACGCTCTCGTCGTGTAGCACCTTCAGCAGAATGGTCCTGAGAGCCAGGCGACGTGTTAGGCACTCGTAATGTTCAGAATATGGTACCACATACATAAAACTCATCAAAATATAGTGGAAAATCTCTAAAATTCGGAATTCCGACATTTGGCAACACCTGTAATCAGGCATAGTTTTTTACTCTAGATAGTCCAACCGGCCACCAGATGACGGATGCTGAGACGGTCCAAATGGAAAACAATGGAGGAAGCCAAACTGACGACAATGTATGAAAAAGCAGTGAAAATGAAGCAAAATGGTCCGGCAAGCCTCAGGCCCTTAAAGGGCCAAATTTAGGAGGCGCAACGTACATTATTCAAGTTTTCGCATCTTTTCAATGCCCATTAACGATAAACCGCTACAAGCGTAGGCGGTTTGGCACGCAGGTGCAAAGATGACGTCGCAGTTCTATGATTCGAGTTACCACAAACGTCCAATTTTCAATTATTTCGGAAAAAAGAATTGTACATCCCATCAACTCTTATTAAGAAGAGCATGGAGAAAACCACCACAGAATACCACCTGTGTTCTGTGACAATCACCATCACCACCACCAACCACTCCACCTAGGCAGAGAAAAAAGTGGAAGGCATTCAAAAATCAAGCAATCACACTTACAGTGATCGATTTCCTCGTAGAGGCATCAGAACGTTCGTTTCAACATGAGAAAGTTTACGATTTACAATTGTGGAACATCATTTCCTAAATTTTCGTCAGCATCATCAGTAATTTTTAAATAGGAATCTCTAATCGGTAGTTTAAAATGCTGAGGGATGTCTAACGAGTATATGTCTAGACGATTTTTGAATGTGTTCACGGTGTTCGCAGAGACTATGTTTTCTGGTAGTTAATTCCAAATTCTAACAATTCGAACCGCAAAGCTAGTCATGTGGTACTTTTGAATATATATCTTCCTCAAATCCATGAACTAATAATCTAAAACATAATGAACTCTTCCTGTACTCCAAAAGCATCTGCCATTAAGTTCTACTCATTCACATGCCTTCTGTCACCGAGTTTGATCCATGAAGCATCCAAATAGCAGGAGCTGCACGAATTGAACTAGTAATGGACTCGTCTACAACCCCACCGTGCAGTGTCTAGACTCTAGACGCGTACTGAACAGTGCCGCTAACTTCAAGCTTTTGTCACCGATTCAGGCAGCACGGTGGAGCGCTTGTGTGAGCATTGAGGGCGTTGCAGCCAAGCAGAGCGGGGCATTTGGTCTTGTATTGTCGTCTGTGTGAACGCAGCCTCATGCTGACGTGTCACTGACAGCTCGAGTCTCGATGCTGAGCGAAAGTTTCATGTGACCGAGCACTCCTCTACTACTTGTTAATATAAACTCGTTAGTCATAAAGACAACTAGACCACAAGACGAGCATGGCAGGCAGCACCCATTGAGGCACGAGTTCGTTATATGTGCACGAAGCAACGATAAAAAGTCCTCAAACAATAACGCAAAATGAATTTTGTTTGAGGTCAAGGGTTCAGGATAACCGAATAAGTCTAACAATGCAAGATACAAATCAGCTTCTCATTAATGGACTAATTGAAGAGAAATTATCCGTTGATTTAAATATTCTGAATGTGCCTTTTCTGAATTTGACTATTTTGGAGGTGGCTATTCTACACTTTTGTACCTGACATTCTGGCCAATGGAACATGTATTCTGACCAGCAGATTTTATCCGTTGCATCTTGTATTCTTTAATATGCGGTGTTGGTAGTTGAGAGGTTCAACTGTGTTTGTATCGACTGACACAAGCAACTTCATACGCAGCACCAGCAACAAACAGCATCAGCAACACCAACACACAGTAACAGCAACATATACAAAGTACCAGCGTCACACATACACAGAGCACCAGGTCACACATACACAGAGCACCAGGTCACACATGTACAGAGCACCAGGTCACACATGTACAGAGCACCAGCTTCACACATGTATAGAGCACCGGCTTCACACATGTACAGAGCACCAGCTTGGCACATCTACAGAGGCAGGCGTGACGCACGCACCTATTGAGACCACCAATGGAGTAGTCGAGGGTGGACACGACCAGCTTCGCGTACGACTCCGAGGCACAGCTGGTGACCAGTTCCAGCAGCTGCTCCAGCACTCCAGACTGCTGCAGCAGGAGGTGTCCTCGGGGCGATCGTGACAGCACTCCCACCTGCACAGGACATCGACCAATGCATTTATAACAAGCCGAGTTGAGGCTTCGGAACCATGACGCACCTTTCGTTTTGATACTGAGCTCTCAAACAGAGCTCTCCCAATAAATCAACCTGGGCAATGGAAAACTGCAGCAAAACAATACAAGGATTCCCATGGAAAAAAATTCGAGTGATTCCACCGAAATAAATACCTGCACAACATACACACATTCACAGGCACATGAACACACTTATTAAGCACAAAAATATACGCAAGTACATACACATAGATCACATACACACCTTTACATACAGAGTATTCATATACATGGCACCTGCAGCAGGACAGACACCTACCTCTGGTACTCCCTGTGCATACACAAACACATAACACAATAAACACAGAAACACACTCGCAACTAAGCACATACACAAACACTGAACACACATACACAAACACTGAACACACATACAAAAACACTGACCACACACACCCACCATGAGGAAGTAGTAATGGGAGCAGGTGCTGATGAGGGCCTGGGGTGCCAGGAGGCAGTCCGCCGAGGGCTGTGCAGAGGTTACCGCCTTCAGGTGGTCATGGAGATCCATCAACAGCTCCTCCAGGTGCCGCCCGCTGTCAGACTGAACACAGAACGTTAATGTTTTGCGGTGCGTTAGGCCAATAAATAACAAAGGAAGCGTTCGACTCCTCACGGGTCATGTCATCCGCTGGCAGCGAGTTGGCCGTGTCAGACATGATAACTCAACGTTATGGCTAAACAACACAGAATATTTATTGGATTTACTCTCTTTCTTGCAAATTGATTAATATATGTATGATGGTATATGTAGCACCGGTCTTACTTGAGACAAAATGTGAAACTAAAAAGCCTATCACTTGTGTGTCATATCCTTAATCATTTTTGGTGACACTGAACGGTTTACCATCTCTTCCTTTCGTTTCAGACTCCCAAGTCACACGAAAACCTATGTAAGGTACCTTCAGCATTACGATAAAACAAACACTTCTGGCACCTGCAGCAGGATAGACAGACACCACCTGTAGCAGCAGGACAGACCAACACCCACCTCTGGCACCTGCAGCAGGATAGACAGACACCACCTGTGGCAGCAGGACAGACCGACACCCACCTCTGGCACCTGCAGCAGGAAGTGCATTAAGAGCATGAGAGCTTCGGCCTCCTTCCTGGCGTTACTGTGGTCGGCAGGGGTCTTGCTGAAGAGATCAGCCGAGGGCTTGTAGAAGTGCACCACCCGCTTCACGAAAAGGCGGTGCGTGCTGCTGCTGATGCGCTGCAGCTGTTCGCTGGGCCACTGCACGTATACACAGGGTGGATCATGGGTAACGTACCTCTCTAAAATGATTAGCCCATTGAAGCTACAATAGGTAAAAAAAAACAAGTTGATTAAAAATGAAACGAAGTTTTGAATTTTTTTAATTTACCTGTACATATCATGTACAGGCCAAGTAAAGGTGGCTTACGTACGGCTTATTCTGTGCATGCATTCATCTCTTTCTTGCATATATTTACACATATTCATCAACAAATAATAACATATTGATGGATTCATTTTTTTTTTCTAGAGATTGAAGAGAGACAGGTAACTCACAAAACAGCGTTACAGTAAGTGACTCCCATCATAAGCTATTAATAATGTACACCACCGACCTCAAGAACTTCCAAGCGGAGCGAAGACACCACGTACCCTGAGCAGTGTGGTGATGAGGTCCCAATGCCAGCGGTGGTGACAGTGCCCCAGGGTGAGCACGTGGCAGCGCTTTAGGGCCCGCTGCACGAGCTCGTCCTGGTCGCTCCCGCCGCCGCCGCCCAGCCACTGCGCACGACACCGGTAAGTTCAACGCAAGGCCCCAATGCAAAGGGACACATATAAGACTGGTTGAATGTTAGTAACTCCAGTGTATGGTGACGCTCAGCTTATTGTTTTTACGAGCTCCTTCAGAGAATAACAGCTGCCGGGTCATCGGGCTAGAACTGTCATTAATTGGCAAGACAGTCGTTCAAGATATGTCAGGTGTTTAGATTGGCCAGTCAAGTCCCTAATCATTTACCCAATAGAAAATTCGATGGGACCATTTAGAAGGTCATTTCAGAAGTGGAGAAGATCGTCCACGTACTGTGACAGCACTACGAGATCAGAAGATACAAAAGTGGTTTAAAATCGACCACATGTACATTAGGACACATGTGGACTCAATGCCGCGTAGAATTGCAGCCATTGTTTGTGCTCGTGGAGGTCCTCCATCATACAGGGTGAGCCACGAAAAAGTGTCAAGATTTTTAAATACTCATTACTCAGTCAGTATTCTTCGTAGAGGGCTCCTAGGGGTTTCATTTCAAATATTACTTTGTCTTATTGTAGCAAATAAAAACAATTTGTTTTACAGGAATAGTTTAAGTACAGTTACACTAAGTAGGATGATTTTTTGTCAATTGTGCAAGTGGACCGTTAAAAGCGTCAGCATCAAGTTTATTTGTTGAAATTACAGAGTATTAAAATAGGAAGAAAATGAATATTGGTAATTTAAAAAAAAAAATATTCAATAACATTAATGATACAAGTTTCAATGTCAATCCATATTCATGTTTCTATTCCAACCAATAACCACTTTTCCTGACTATTTTAGACATCGGACTCTCATTTCTCGCATTAATTCTCGAATTATTTCCGGATTGCTTCTAAATACGTTTACATTCCTGGTTATACAGTCACATAAATCTTGTAAGTTCATAGAAGGTTTTTTGTACCACACTTCAAATTGCTTTAAAGAAAAACATTGCATGGAGTCAGATCGGGACTGCGCGGCGGCCACTTCACCCTGTGCCCAGCTTCAGTGACACGCTCTCCCACTATTTCATTTGAACGGTTCCGTATGCCAAGAGGATCTATGACACGTAGCTCCGTCTTGCATCCACACACTCTTATGAACAAGAGAGTCAAAAGAGATGTAGAATGAAATTAAATTTATGATTTAAATTAATATAAATTGTCTCGCACAACGGACAAAAAACACACATATATTTTGAGTAACTGAACCTAAATTATTCCCGAGAACCACAAACCTTTCAACTGATATAAGTAAGCAAATTAATGTTTAAAATTTAACCAATCAAAGGTCTCTATGATTAATACTTAACGAGTAATAAGTATTCGCAAATCTTGACACTTTTTTTGTGACTCACCCTGTATTAGCAGCAAGGTTTAATTTTTTACCTTTGAAGTTTAATATTTTTCTTATATTTAATAATATTAACAAATAGGTACAGGTTATCACAAGAAATTACACGACTGTTTATATTATATATCGGGTGCCTATCAAACAAAAGTGGAACTAAGACCATTTGAAAGCAAATGATCTCATTTTATTCACTAAGTCTAAACCTAGAATATTTTACAAACTTACGACCAGGTTTTTTGTGTTACAATGTATTATACAGGCCGTCCTCGCTTTAACGTCTAGTTCGCGCCTCGTTTTATGGACAGAAATTTAAATTAATGGCACTGGCTATTCTCTAATTTAAGGGTGTAACTCCTACGTTCTGTTTCTCCGTATTCTTTTCTTTTTAAACATTTAACTTATTTTTTTTTACTTTGTGTAGGTATTAGCTCCCGTCCTCCGGGTATATTTACTCTATAAATATGTAAGGCATTCCTTTGTGATCTTGTTAGTCATCGCTCTTCGAGTATTTACTACCAATAAACATTTATTGATGGGAGAAAATTTTGTCATAGCCTTTCCTTCGCTCACGGCAGCGTTTTACACGACCCAGCTTACGTTAGCGCCTCATATTAACGACAACATTAGGCACAGAGTGGGTACGTAAAGCGAGGACTGTCCTGTATCATATTTTATTTTTTTTTATTTCTTCCTCTAACAAATGAACTTTCACTCCACACGCAGCAAAGAGCCCGAGGCCCAGTGCACAAAAACTCAACGTGGATCCCTGGACAACGCCTAAACAAGATCATCTACAACCCTCAACCAGGCTATCCCACTATGTAATGCGCGTGTACCAAAACTTGGTACGGAGTACACCTAGTACAACGTACAAAAATAATGGAACAAGTGCCCACAGCGGTGTACATTAAGTACAGCTGCGCACAGTGTACCAGTACAGGCTCCGATCTCACAAACAAAGGAGGCAGCTGGTGAATGGATAAAAGTAAGAACACGACGTGCACCCTGAGTATTGACCACAGTCAAGCATAAGCATTAGCTAAGCCATTCCCTGCAAATTGACATTGGTTTTACCCCTCTACACGGAGATACATCCCAAGAGTACTGTTTTAATATTTTAGAAACTCAGTTTCGATTATTCATTAGTTTAAAGCTCCTAATCCACATGAAATGGGATACAAAGAGAGAGAAGAGAAGAAAGGACCATCTAGTATGGACTGTAGAAAACGTGGAATCTATGCACAGGTGTGTTCCCACACCGGATTCCCTGGGCATATAAACAGGAAGTTAAGAAGGAAGAGGAAGAAAAAACAAAAAAAAGGTAGCAAAGAAAGTGTGGAAATTGAAAGATGCAAAGGAGGCACGAAAGATAGAAGTCCCGAAGGCCTGTCTATAGCTGAGGTAATCTTCTTAAAAACTTAGAAACTCGATAAAGTTTCCACCAAATTATGGTCGTTTAGACAGAAAAGCTCGCTTGAGCCTCAATTCAAGTGGCACTATCGCGTCGCAAAGTGAGCGTTTAGGTAGGCACAATCTGCTCAATATCAAGCACTTTAGTATTGCTCCTACAGCAAAGCTTAAAGCTTGGTAACTATCAGGAGCGTAAATTCTCGTGCGAAGCATTTGACGAGAATAAACTTGATAGTTGATAAATCAAAAATCACCTCAAAAATGACACTGTGATCAATCGATCACCACAACAATCAATAGTCCACTAAAAGCACCAGTAATCAATAGGCCATCAGGGGTACAGTAATCAATTCATCACTAGTCGCACAAACCATCATTTCGACACCAATGGCATGAGCAACTGATGGACCGACACAGAAGACCAAGAAGCCGCTAAGCCTCCCTGACACACCTTGCTCATCTTGGCCTCCTCGCTGGCAGGTGTGAAGGCCATCTTCTTGCGGCTGGTGACATGCTGGAACTGGAAGCTACTGCTGTCCCAGAGGCTGGGCCTTGCTTCCAGCCCCATTCCTCCACTCGGATGCAAGACCGCTCCAACAGGAGTGGTGGGGAGACTAGGGGAGTTGTGGCAGGGCGGGACCCGCAGGAGATGGGCGAGGTAGAGAGAGTGTTGTGGGGGCAAGGACGGGGGGTTTAGTCGCCCTCTGGAGATCTTCAGCAGCACGGACACCGCAGTGGAAGCACGGGCCCGTCGCTGCGCCTGCGTCATCTTAGCAGAGGCGGCGTTAACGATACTCGTGGTGGTGGGGATGCTGTACGGGTTTGTAGGCTGTAAGTCAGGTGCAACATTCCTCAAGTTGCCGAGGTTGTTGGAACAAACTCCGATGAGGGACTTGGCATCGTCAAACAACACAGAAGAGCGCACACCCATCACAGCCTGAGTCTTGTCCCTGCTGAAGACACCGTCCCTCTGACGGAACAAGTCGATATTGACGGCAGGGTTGCCGCTGTGGACATTGGTCAGGGTGGTGACCGCAACACGCCGCTCCCTGCCAGCATCGCCTTGCGACTTGAGGGAGTCCATAAAAGAAAAGTTGGTGGCCGCCTGGTTCATGAGCTCAGGAAGGGCGTGCGTGAGCTGGCTGCACTCCACAGGCAGGTCCTGGTGCGACCGGTGCACCAGCTCCCCTGCACACACAGTCGTCATGCATGACAACCATCGCCTTCGTGGTCGCGCAAAGCCAAATTCTCAAAACTCGATAACAGTGACTGGCTTAAGACCATACGATACCAGTCACCAAGACGAGAATAACAAAAAAACTTTTGCAATAATACTAATAATTTTTACAACATTCAACTGAGAAATGAAGTTCAATTAATCAGGCTGAACCTGACAAGACCAGAGATAGAGCGCAAGGAACATCTTGTCTGTCAACGGAGCTCACTCATAGCGCTAGCCAGCTCCTCCCAACAATAGAAAGTGAATCAAATACGGACGCATTCGCGGCTTCCCCATGCACAGCTCAGAAAGTGGCTCCACATACTGTTGCACTTTAAATGCTCCTTACAAAACGATACTTTTTCATGAACATTAAATCAAACCAAATTCCTAATCGAATAATCAAGTTAATATCCTTATTTTGACATAACAACTCAAGAAAAATGACATTTTTAAGAAATACATAAGACAATTAGCAATACTGAGGTTCGAATTTTAAGATAAATTTGAAAGAGCTCTCAGTCACAGAACAGTAAACTCTAAAAGAGATAACTACGAGTACATTACCACAACTCCCAGCTACTAAGGTAATATAAGATAACGTACCATCACTCCAACTCCACATAGCTCAGGTATGATAAGATAACGTAACAACACAACTCCGTATAACTAGGATAACAGAATGTACCATCACAACTCCATGTACCTCGGCTAAGATAAGATAACGTAACAACACCCCAACTCCACGTAGCTATGGTAAGATAAGATAACGTATGTCACAACTCCATATAACTAAGGTAAGATAACGTATGTCACAACTCCATGAAACTAAGGCAAGATAGAATAAAGAAATAACATCTGGGTAAGCAAGAATGAATACAGTGGACGACTCTGCTCTACATGAAAGAAGGACTTTCCACTACACGAGGTCTAGCACTGACCCAGCAAGATGGTGGCGCGCAGGGCGAGGGACGAGGGCGAGTTGATGACCACGTGGCACAGGGCAGGCAGCAAGTCCGCCTTGATGAGGGCGTACAGCACCAGCGCCTGCTGCACCTGCACCAAGTTTGGCCTGCCGAGCAAGTGCCCACACAGTTACAAGTGGCGTCAAAGTGAAAAGGAATTCGGAGGGCGCGACGCAGTTACCATTTTAAGAAGAATCGTGGCGATCCGACACTGTTATAGTATTAAATAGCAACACAGCAGCGCGACGCAGTGACAGTGATAAATAAGACCACGGTGTACGGAAAGGCTTAAAATGCAGCAGGACTATCCATGAGGGTACGGCACGGCAACAAAAATTTCAAGAAATTGACCTCAAAAAGCTCCCATAAAAGATGAGCAGTGGAAACTGCTCACTGGTCTTGAAGAACGAGCGCACTACGCTTCACTTCTGTAAGTCTATCTCAACACCTTCAACTGCAAGTGGGCGAGCCACACTAACTATAACCGATGAGTGCAGAGGTCTACCAAATTTTACTTCCAAAAGCATAGCAATTGGCACGTGTCCGCCCAGCCACGCACTCACCTGCACTTGAAGAGGCGCGGCAGGGTACTCTTGGCCTCGGCAGCAACAAAACCCATCGCCAGAGTCCAAGGCTCCGGATCGATGGAGGACGAGTTGAGGTGCGCCGCGACCACCGTGTCCCACTGGTGGCACTCCCCCCCACTGACGCGGGTGCCGCTTTTGTCCCTGGCCCTGCCACTGCTGTGTGCCTCCACGCCCCCCTCACGACGCCTGCCCACACGCAGGCACTCGCGGATCCCGAAGAACTCGTATAGGACGTTGATGATGGCGACCTGTGAAGGTCAGGGACATGGTGATGCTGGGCACGTGGTGCTGCTGGACACAAGGTGATACTGGCCAAATAACGCACAACGCAGCACCTATACTGACGGAGGCAACAGCCACTGCGAACAAGTCAGTAGACAGCGGTAGGTGAAGTCATCAAGGACGGTGGAGACATAGTTTTTTAAATTAATACACAAAAAAACGAGGAAAATATTAGATGCATTACAGTTGAATTGTAAGAGCGTACTCATCATGGTTCCTACCATAATACGGACGTACAATGGCGATGACATAATAGTTTTTTGGTGTTCGAGTTCTACCCCAAATACAGAGCAATATAAAAACTCACACTTTATTTAAAGTGAGTATCACACAACACGTAGTAGCACACAATACACAGCAGCACACAACACGCAGCAGCGCACAGTATTACATGAACACAGCAGCCTATAACACATAGCACTTTACAATAGCACACAATACACAACAGCAGCACAAAACACAACATAAAAAGCACCATTTCACACAACACTACACAACATACAGAGCACCACATAATACACACACTAAACACAGCACCACACAACACTCAAGACTGAGGTGGTAGCGAGGTGGGGTGTGTAGGCAACACAACACACACAGCACCACACAAGACTGACGGTGGTAGGGTGGTGAGGCGTGTAGGCGAGCTGGGCGGTGAGGCAGCGCAGAGCCCTGAGGTCGTCCCTGGCCACCAGCAGCAGCCCTGGCCATGACCGCAGCAGCAGCAGGAGGCACAGCCGCGCTGAGCCCAGCCGCAGCTCTCGCTCCTCACTGACACGGGACACATGTGGGGGTGAGGCACACGCCTCCATTGGACATCCTCAATAGCACTACTTTGAGGCCCAGTCAGCTGAACACGCCGATGCGCCAGTTCCTTGATTTTGTAGATAATGCTATCCCACACTCCCTTATAGGTGTATCATAGTGGGTCGATTGCGGTAGGCGAGGTCAAAGCTTTCGAAACGTAGGCTTATAAGTTGAGTTAAAATGTGAAGACTTTCAGCACAAAACTTTAGATACATTTTCTGTCATTTTAAAAAATGGCGTATCGGCGTGTTCAGTTCGGAGAGCTTCATTTAATGATGCAGCCAAGTTTGATGGGTCATACTAAATCAACGTTGGATTTCTATTTTACATCATTGACCAATTCGATGTTCATTTAAGTTCAGGGTTGACACATTTGATGCATCACAAAATCTTCCATGAATGCAATATTCACTAGAAACTCTCCCTGTGACAAGGACCATTTGCCCCGCACTAGACTGTGCTCCGGGTTCCTACTCTTACGAGAGACTTCCAGTCTCCTGGGCAAGACAACGGTACATGCTCCGACACCTCGAGTAAGCTGAACAATATTGACTTGCTCCATTATACCGTATGGCACTCAGCTTTGTGAAAGTGGAAGGCTTAAGATCCTGTTCAGACTCCTGGTAGTACTAGAACTCAAACTCTGACACCAGTAATTTAAAAGAACAGACTACAACTCTAAATCCTGATTTTAATTCAGCAGTATAAAAATTGCGTCACACTGTCAACAAGGGCGAAAGGAGATGGCTAAAAAGAGTCAATTACAAAAATTAATTATTATCACTTGGTACTAGAGTTTAATTTTTCAATCTATAAATTGATCTATTGGGTCGTTATGCCTAATAAGCATACAATTCATTAACAATTATTTACTCGTATAGAATTGTAATATTAAAACATGACAATTCATCAACTACATTTAGGTAACCTCTATAAATGGTGCACAACAGGTGGCCAGCTGCCAACTATTCAATACCTGATGAATTTTATATATTCTGAACGACAATGCTAAAAGTTGATAAATGACATCAATTCCTGAACTTAGCAGTAGTGCATACTGCTTGCTTCTCGTACTATACACTCATCAATGCAAGATTTGGCCATAGACAGAATTTTGCAGTTATTGTTAGATTTTGCAATCATTGTTAGTGTTAAAATTATATTCAAAATTTTCAAGAATGTACACAAAAAGAGCATATACGTCCATTTGTGTATAATACTAAGTTCTTACTAGGTTAAAACTTGGTATAATAAGTACTCCTTTTGTGAATATTTAAGAATCTATGAAGTAGTTAAATTTAAATACAAGATTGAAAATTAAAATTAAACATTGGATATAAAACATAACATAAAATATAAATTCCACATTGAAAATAAAAATACAACGTTGAACCTAAACACTCAATAGTTAGCGTGCAGAAACATGATAAGTTTCATTGAGCTTCCCCAGGACTGCAGCACTCTGGCCTGTTCTGAGGAGCCTAATGGCTCTTAACAGGCGCTCAACATTCTCTTGTGTTGACGGTTGCGCTGCGACCGACAGGTCAGACTCCTCAACACTGCAGGATATTGCTTCAGGAACTCATGAGCGCCCAACTTTGATTGTCTATCTATTTGTTCTGCCTGCTGCAATGAGTCATGATAGCTACACTTGAAACTTGTTAAAAGCCTGTAATTAATGAAATATTGAATAGAATCTATCGTCAGTTCAATAATTCCAACTCTAACTCTTACCTATCTTAGGGGTCTGCGTTTAACTCCACCAAAACCATTGACTTTACAACTCCAACTTTGCAACCCCGATGGTAC
The DNA here is from genome assembly GCA_014899125.1 of Orchestia grillus. Taxonomy (NCBI): domain Eukaryota; kingdom Metazoa; phylum Arthropoda; class Malacostraca; order Amphipoda; family Talitridae; genus Orchestia; species Orchestia grillus. Next base: position 7,412 of record VOMN01099008.1, on the reverse strand, counting down.
TTGAAATATCACACAAACATGGCTAAAAAAAGACGCACCTAGCAGCGAGATGCTCAAGATCATAGGTGGTGTGCCTGTAATGGTAGTCAGTGTAGGGGACGATGGTACTTGAAACATAATACAAACTAGGCTAAAAAAAGACGCACCTGGTAGAGAAATGATCAAGATCATAGGTGGTGTGCCTGTAATGGTAGTCAGTGTAGGGGGCGATGACCTGCAGAAGGTGGGCCGTGTGGTGGCGGCGCAGCGGCGTGTTGGCCAGCCACAGGAGGGACACCAGCACAGCCTCGTGGATGCGGGGCACGCTGCTGTACTCCAGCAGGTTGTTCTGCAGCGCCCCTACGGCACCACACGACAGCCCTGCTTCAGGGTGAGCCAGCACTGCACAAGAGGGCCTTCATAATAGTAGCACTAATGCGAGTCTTTCAAATTAAGAAGGTGGCCACAAGAGATCTGCAAGGACATTTTAAAAACACGGCTGAACACTGATGTAATAGGTTGTGTTCTGCAAGGACATTTTAAAACATAACTAACACTGCTGTGATGGATTGTGCCTGCTGAAGTCCAGGACTCGTGTATTTCATGGTGCCACAAAACTTACAAGAGTTGCAAAACTTGCATGTAACGAGTGGTACCTATGTTCAGCTACATTTACAACCTGAGGTGTTTTCCATCGTACCTGTTCTTACTACGAGAGTAAAAGGAACAATGTTCTTTCCAAATGATTGAACAAAAATTACGCAGCCCATGTTATGATGACTTGTCATCTCAATCAGTAAAAAAACACATCCACGTGCAAATATGTGCAGACTTGAACCCAACAACTACACCGTGATCAACTTAGACCCAACAGCAACACAGATTGCTCAGTTGAGTGCACACGCTGTACAGTTAAGCAGGACACCCAAGAGCTACCCCAGACACCGCCATTTTTGAATGAGCTTTCCCAAACAATTTAGTAGCTTACACAGCTCAGTGAGTACAGCCAGAGCGGGGTTCATGAAAGGGTCCTTGTGCTCGAGTCCGAAGCGCACGAGGGAGATGATGGGGTAGACCAGCCCATGTGGAAAGCCTGTTCCCTCCTCAGCAGTCTTGGGGCTTGCTTTCTGATCAGAGGCATCCTCTTCCAGCTCTCCGTTCTTGGTGCCACGTAGACCGCCCGCGCTCACCTGAAATGAAGCCACAATGTAAAAAACTAAATGAAAATGAAGATGCAAACGCCATTACAAACATGCACTACTTGATTATTCAAAGGATCTAGTCATGATAGAGCTGCTGCGTTGAATTAAAATGAAAGATAATTGTTACAGATAACGCTGAAATGAATATAAAAGTGAATACAGTACATGAACACAGCGTAAAAAGTGATAACTGTGAACTAGTTTCCAAGGAGGAAACTTGCTTCCCGTAATAGACATGACCAAGTACAGAATCAAGGCACTAAATAAACATACCACAATAACCAAATTCGGTGCTGATCTTCATGGCGTACAAAAGTGATTCCTAACAAATTTTCATACTTACACTCCTTTGAAAATTTTGGGATATGCTACACCTAAAATGAATTGATAACTACTCAAGAATATAGCAGGCGAATTTTGACAGAAGCTGATCACAAAAGGAAAGATATTAGTACAATGCATCTTACAATTTAGAGATCAGCCACCTGCCGTTGCAATATTTTGATGGCCAAAAGGACAACTACAAGCTACACTTCTTTTAAAACTTCAAGTGCGGGCCTTCAAAGCTTCAGCTCCTTCTGGCATGCGTCCCCTCTCCGTGGGGAAGTAAACTAAGCAGTACCTGCCCCCCCCCCTGTCCCTGTCAGGACCCAAGAGAGCACACCTACTTCGTGCAAGGCTGGTGGACGCAGCCACAGCCCAGCCTCACATACCTGCACCAGCCTCACATACCTGCACCAGCCTCACATACCTGCACCAGCCTCACATACCTGCACNCCTGCACCAGCCTCACATACCTGCACCAGCCTCACATACCTGCACCAGCCTCCTGAGCAGCCTGAGCGACTGTAGCCGCTCCACCGAGGTGATGCTCCCTGGTGCATCCAGGCACCTGCACACCAATACAAAGCAATTTTTGTTATTGCTTGTTCCTCGTGGATACACAACAACATAAACAGATTTTTCTCACTTTTAAAGTGAGTTTAAAGCTCTCTAGTCACATAAAATGCAATTTCAAGAGAGTGAAAAGAAAGGATCATTTAGTATGGAAGTTATAAAACATAAAATCTATGCACAGGTGCGTTATCACACTAGAATCCCTGCGCATAGAAACAGCAAGTGAAGAAAGAAAAGGAAGAAAAGATAAAGAATACTTAGTAAATACATGAATATGGAAAGAAGTAAATTAGTAGGCGCGAAAGACAGAAGTCCGAAAGTCCAAGCAGGAGCTGAGGTAACCTAACAGTGCCATCTTGGGATTGCCCTGATAGACAAACCTAACTAACCTAATCCTATCACCTAACCCATACTCCTGAGAGGACATGAAAACCCAAACACTGTAGAAACTTTTTTGACAGAAGAAACCCCTTGCTTGATTCATGTGAAGCAAATCACCATGGAATTTTTAAGCCATGTACTCAAGGAGCCAGACGTTTCACCTCCAACTTAGAGCACGTAGCCAGAATAGAGAGGGCTGCACACAGCAGAGAGAAGGGGCTTCAACATGGGCCGGCAAATCGGCATGATAACGGTTTTCCAGCTTCGTTATTTCATCAATCAGGTCACTGTAAGAATTAGGCAAAAGGGTTTCAGTAGAAATTCTCGGGTACATAGGAAAAAATGCAGACAGTAAGACGTTTCGTCCCAAGTCATTTGTTGTGACGCACTTGCATGTTAGTTCTTACTTTGCATTCTTGACCAAAGAACACCAGCAAAACTGGACAGTACTCGCCACACATTCTCAAGTTATGGTGGAGTGCATTTCTAAAAAAAAATGTGTGTATATCTCATTAGCTGTGGCTCTAACAGTGGCTTAAATATTGGATTCGCAATTTATAGGAGCAAGTCAAAGCTAACTATATGTAGCTTAGTTAATTTACTTTCCATTCACCTTTATTAATTTTATCTTTTCTGCTGGTCACTCACGTCTGGACACTTACCTAATGATGAGCTTCATCTGACAACTGGCACAACTTCACCAAACAATGAATAGCGCACTATCACCGATGCCTCACCATAAGCAGCACAACACCAGCACCACAACAACCTCACCTCACTACAAGGGGCACAACCCCAGCACCAAAGAAGGCTTCAGCATCCGACTCGGAGACGAGTAAGTGACGCATGAGTCGCATCCCAGATGCCCGCACATCATTTCCGTCGCAAGCCAGGCAGCACCGAAGCCTGAGGGCACAAGCCCGCACAGTGATATGCATGATTAAAAATAGCAGAGCCAGAGAAAGCTGCCTAGAGTTAATGGGTTGTATCCCTGCACCATGGTTCAATGAGAGAAGCCTTTCTTATATAAATTAGTTTTACCAATTTGAGGCCTAACTTACGCTTTAGTAATTTTCCCTCGCTAAACATCTATGCCAATATAATTTGGTTATTTTAGGCACTCCGTAGTAGTGGTGGCATAGATAGCAGCACTTCAGTGACTCAAAGTACATCTCATCAAAAGGGAAGGGACCATTTAGTATGGACTGTAGAAAATAGAGATTCAAAGAACAAGGTGTACTCCCTCACAAAGTTTTCTGTGCATAGAAAAGGCGAGTGATGAATGAAGAGGCAGAAAAGAAAGAAAAAAGGCAATAAAGATGCGAGTGTGCATGTATACCACACACCAGCACCCCAGTGTGGCCCGGGCGTGAAGGCCCAAGCATTTTCAAGGTATTCATTATATATATATATAGGGATATAGGTATGTGTACAAGAGCCAGAAGTCCCAAAGGTCTACCTATAACTGAAGTAACACAGCAATACCCCCCCTGGGGTCACTAGTACTATAGCATAAAATAAACACAGCTCACTAACCTAACTCAATTGCCTATCCTGCGCCCCTGAGTAAAGTAGAAGCTACGTAGCTTAATTATGACTCTTCACATGAAAGTAATACATTCCAAAAGAACTTAGAGATGTTGACCAGAAAACACAGTAAGTCTGTTCACACTCAGCTCATGAAATGCATGAAGACCAGCCAACACTGCAAGATATACAAAAAGACACTGCAGAGCAAACATTACAATTCCTTATATTGGATGAAGCTTGTCCTTTTAGCTCAGTCATGCATGAACCAAAAAAGAAGCTAACCATTATATACATGAGAAAATGTACATAGCTACTTACATGCAAAAATATTCCTGCATAGAGAATGGACTCTCTCTGAAGTCCAAAGCTTCTTTCTCATTGTTGCCCACCTGCACCCCAACATTAGATTGTTCATGACTAGTAGTATTTGATGACAATAAACCATCATCCACAGGACCATTTTTGCAAAAGGTTTTATCATCAGAAAATGAATCAATTATATCATTTTCCAGAGTATCACAACCAATATCTGAAGAATCCTTGCCCAAATCTATCAACTGGTTTTTGAATAGTTTTTTACATCGGTATGATTCTTTATTAAGTTCATTTTTCTGTTGTACATAGGAAGTTTCAGACAAGTTCTCACAATTAGGTTCGAGACTCTTACTCTTTGAGCTTCTTTGCCTACGATACAAAACATTTCCATGCCTCCTTGCAAGGTCTGAAGACTGTTTAGGTAAACTTGTCAACACATCACAGTCTTTTTCAAACTCGCATTTTTCATCTGCTTCTTCTTGTGTTTTATCTTCTTTTGATTCTTTTGCAGAGATACTTTTGCTGGCAGCCAACTGCCTTAAAGCTCGAACTGCAGCGTTGAGGTAGGCGAGCCTGAGAGCGTTGGTCTGATGAGTCGAGCAGACGTGAGGCAGCACTTGGAGCAGCACACCACACCGGCCAGCTGAGATGTCCAGAGACAGAGTCTTGCTGCGCCTGTAGCCTGTAAAACATCATAACATAAGAACAAACCACTCAAGAGCATTGGATATTTTTCTCACACAATTTTTCGGATCTTACTTATTTATCACACTATAAAGGTTGATCAAAATCACACTTGTTTTATGCACAATCTGACTTGGTTTTAAAATTTTTAGCTTCAGGTATTTGAAATATGTGTTTTTGAATTAAATGTATATATTTTGAACAAGTGATTGTTCAAGCATGGCAATGGCTAGATGTGCTGGTTAATTGAATTAGTATTATTAATATTTAAACACAATTCACTTATTGATTAGAATTATTTGAAAAACTTTCTCAGAGATTATTTTGAAACAAGATAACAGCCTACCACACTTTGTATCAAATTTTATCATACTCAATGGCTTTGTAACAAGATAACAGCCTACCACACTTTGTGTCAAATTTTATCATACTCATTGGCTTTGTAACAGGATAACAGCCTACCACACTTTGTGTCAAATTTTATCATACTCATTGGCTTCCAGGTATAGTAATGACTTGCTAGTCAATTGAAGGTCCATAGAGTCAATGCCAGTTAATGTATAACCAGAAAATAATTTTTGTGCAATAACTGTAGAGTGAGAAACCAATGTATAACATTACAGTATTACAATAGCATGACCTGGAAGTGGCCAGTCAATGTGTTATTTGTTTTTGAATCCTAAATTAATTTGGCAACAAGGTCTCAATTAGTTTCATACAAAAAAACAGCTGCAGCCTTGTGTATATGTGCAATAAGAATGCATTCAACTTTTTATAAAAAACTAGCAGTATTCTTATGAAACAAACAATGTACAATTTTGTTCTTTCAGACTGTAAAAGGTTGATGAAATACTTGAAACAGGATGTAATTCAAGACTCAGTAGCACTTCAGTTACAAAAAGATTTTAAAAAATGAACCCCTATACATAGAGATTATTACCAACTGTTACCTATGAGCCTGGAATTCTTGAACAACAACTTTCCCTTCATGTCCCATTAGCTAGGCACACAAATATGAGCTCCTTAACCAAAGAAAAAGGGTTTGTCACTAATTCCTAAATTACACCACTACTGGAAGGACACTTGCATCGTGTCTATCATTCTTATTTTTCTACATTAAAATTATGTTTGGATCAACAGGAACTTTTCTGACACAAGAATATACAAGAGTATAGTTTTTTCATCATTTCTATATTTTACAAAATGAATCATAGTAGGTATCCATGATTAAAATGAACCTATTTAAATTTTTGGTACACAAAATAAAAACATTCAGAAGTTAAGATAGCATGCAGTACAGGGTGTTCTACTTGTACACCTATGAATTTAGTACCATTAAACAGAATTTTTTCCTTTGAGTTGCCGAAATATATATATCTTTTAAACTTTAAGAGGATAAGAATATAAAGCAAAATTAGCTTAAATTGTGCAATTTGTCTTCCCAAATGAACTTCCTTTCAGTTATGTTAAGGTTACAGGTTAACTTTAAGTTATCATCCTGCACAGGGCATTCTATTCATTATACAGCCTTAAATTTAGTATTATTGACCTTTTTTATCCAAGTTATGGAATAATTTCATTCAAAGTTTAATAAGATAGAAGCAAGGTTAACAATGAGCTTATATTGCAAGGGTCTTCTGCTATCATACTTTCTGTCTTGTACACATAATGTATAGCTGTTAGGATTACATTTTGATGTTCAATTGCATTGAATAGCTCTGACAGCTACATTTAAAATAAATTTTAGCCATAAGTTAATTTCTTTATGCAGAATGTTAACTTGGTTATCTGCAATCCAAATAATAGCTTCAGACATAAATCAAAAACCTAAGCAAAAAACTTATCAATGTATAATAAAAAGCACTCAATTTTGAATCAGAAGCATCACATCAGACACTCAGTGTACTTAAAACTCATTTGGTTCATGCAAATTTTTAGAATACTGAACAAGTTTAGAGTAGCAAAGAGTGCTCTCATGCATATATAAATATACTTTCAAGCATATGTACATTTAATGAAATGCATTTACACCTAATTCTTTTCATAAGACTGTTATATGCTAGCATGATGTTAATCTTTTTTTGATGGAAAACTCAATCTAGAATAAAAATTTTACCTGTACTGATAATGTCAATATTGAGTATCAAAAGTATCCAATTACATAAAATCTAGACCTCCATAAAATTTCCAACATTATTGTCTAAAATACTCTCTTCCCATCTTTCTTCATTAAAGTGAGTTTTTAGTAAGAAATATGTTTCAAAATGCTTGAGGGGACCTTCTCCAATTTGCACAAACTTTTTTGTTTGTAAAGCAATTCAAACGAAATTTGCTCCTCCGATGTAAAATCGGAAATAAAACTGATATGGCTCGTGAAATACTTTTCGTTTTCTTTGTCGTTTTCTTCATAATGGCGATTGTTTG
>VOMN01099003.1:0-20315 GCA_014899125.1 Orchestia grillus | reverse complement strand
TTGTATTCAAAATTTTAAGTTTCTGACGTTTGAAATATGAACCAAGAGTCAGGAGCACACATTTCAAATATTTCTGCTAACATTTGAGTCGTATTTAGAAATTGGTCAGCAATATAAGATAACCATTGACAGTCGTAGTATTTCACAGACTTCCCACATTTAAAAACCAAATACCTGGGTTTTAAAATAAACTGAACCCCTTAAAAATAAATAAAAAGATTTGAATTTAGTTCGATTTTAGATATTGTGAAAGGAATATATAAAACGAATTTTAGATCTAAACAGAAATTTAATTTTTTTAAGTATCCAAGCCATTGTATTTTTTTGCAGCTTACCTAAAGAACCCGGTCAACTATTTTATTCACAATTATCACGGCGAGGTTTCAGGAGTGGTCTTGGGACGTTTCATGGTAGCCTCACAGGAGCTAGTCGCGTTCCTCAAAACTTGAGTGACGAGAATGGGCCGAAGAATCCATGACCAAAACACCCGTGCATGTGAAGGAAAAGAGGATATCAGTTCTGAAGAAACTTGACGAATTCAGATATATAAATACTGAACAAGTTCTTGAAAGCTCCTGCAGCGTAGGAGGTTCCCCGAGTTTCAAAAAGAGAGACATACGGGAAGACAAAGTTTCGAGTTACATACATCACACCTCGTCATGTAATTACACTGATGGCTGGCAACCTACTTGTATCTCTGTGCACGTCCTACATGTCAGGTGGGGGCCGGACACGTTATGCATAACACGCTACAGGACAGGTTCATTTTGAAACGCTTCATTAGGTAGGAAAGTCTTTAGGATTCAGAACAAAAGAGATTGAGCTCCGTCAAATGCCCCAATATTGACGGAATTTTTTATTGTTCAAAATGAGCAAAGCATGAGCCGAGTCAAATCTTGCTCTAGAAAAAAAAAGAATCGTGATTATTTCGTACAATAAAGCGTAGTATATGGAAAACGACGCTCATTAGGAGGCCTCCAGCTATTTAGTGTGATTGTCGTCATAACTATCCGTGAAAAATGTTTACTTAAGAACTCACCATTACCAGATACGTTCAGAAATGGACAAACTCTGAAACAACGTTGCATTGTCGGGGCGGGTGCTCATCTCGACGTAGGGGCTAATAATACGAATTATTTCATATGTATTGATTCATTACTATTATTTAATTGATTTATTAAACTTAAACTGACTGAAACCTGCTATAGGCACTTCTTTATACGAACAAGTCCGTTTTATGGTCTCAATAATGGTAGAAGACAAACTGGCACCCTGACCTTAGCCCTTACAAAATGACCTTCCTGATGATATTTAAATAAGAATTTCTTCAAACTGCTGATGAAAAAGAAGACAATTTTTGTTTAAAATTGTCGGGGCACAAATCACAGGGCGCTCAGGGGAGAAGCGATAGGTCCCTTCCTTGCGATTCTGAGGGCAATAAATTCTGGTTGGGAATCCACTTACTTCTCCTCTCGGGGACGCGTAAACCGCTCGTGAAACATCGCCTCGTCTTCTCCCCCATCGCTCATGCAGCAAAACTCTGGGAACGTTCGAAAAATGTGAGCGGGGAGACCAAGGATGTTAACAATTAAAACTGAACAATTGAGCGTCTATTATTCCGATTGGGAGCCTCCGATGGAATTTCTGTGGAAACGACCGAAAACGCTCCATTTTTTCCGCTGAAGAGGTTTCCATTTTCGTAATGAATTTCACAGTTGGAAAAATTTTCTACTGTGGTGCAAAATCGTTAGGCTACTTTGATAAATGATGATAGCATTCAGGATTTAGTTTACCTTTTATAAATTCATGAACAAATTTTCTGTGGGGCAAACTTTTAAATAAAGTCTAGGTCCCATTACACGTACGTATCATGAAGGCTACGAGTCTGAGTCTCACGCTAATGTACTTCTGACACAAAGAAACGGTACTCTAATGCAGTATTTTTTCTTCAATGTAATATTTTATTATTTTAACAAGTCACATTACCGGTGTACAGCTGAATTACTCGGTCTGATGCCTTAATTTCATAATTCAAACTGGAAACGTGTTCACGGAAGAAAACTGTTTTTTTTACAGAAACAGAATGCAGGATTTATTATTTCTCAACTTATGCTCCCTGGACTGAGGGTTATGAAAAACTGAGCTATGAGTCAAATATTTACCTTTTAGAGTAAATGACAACACCACTTGAAAGGAGCAAATGCCTTCAATGAATTCCTCAAACTTCAGCATTTAATTAGGGGGATGTTACAATTTTTTCTTCTTTTCTTCATAGTCAGATTCGATTCTTTGACCTGCTTAGTATTACACTCTATCTTCATGGGCTGCGAAGTGAAAAAAATAATAAAATTAATTAATGAACGTCATAAATATTGAAAAATACTTCAGGCAATGGAATTCTTTAAAAATATCACACTGGCTAAGTACATGTACATTATACAACTCTGCTACTTTGACAATGAAATGTCGAATAAGGATGAACATGAATGACTGAATAGGAGCTCATAAATGAGAAAATAGTGAAATCTCCGGAAAAGTTCTGTGTAGTCGTTTCTGTTTTGAGTAATAAAGCAAATTTATAGTCCCGAGGCTTCTATATATTGTGATAAATAAATTTGTCAGGTTTATATGTTTCCTAGATTCAATGTAACCCAAACCTCTGTTTAATAATTTGAAAATTTCACAGAAATGTTGTAATGATTTTATTAACGACGAAATATTCGTTAAAGCAAATGCATAAACCTCAAACTGAAACTGAGCTCGGGCCAAAAATTGTTATTTTTTGCAACTGCTAAGTTTTGATTCCAATTTTATTTCCATCTGCACCACCAATTCTAGTCAGCTGCGTTCGATAACCTTTCAAAGATGTTTTGCACTCGTGAATTGCAATTATTATATAAAAACGTCCAATGCTTTAGGCACGCCGATCAGGGGTATCACTGAGACCTCAATGATGACGAAATACTTTTTAGAAAATTAAAATCATTTTCCATTCGGCAGCAACATTCTAGATCGCGAGTGGACGGCAGTGACGCAGTGGGTGCAGTCAGGCAAAACCGCGCACGTCATCAGGGACCATCCCCACCACAAGGCCCTAATGATTCCTGGTGAGTACACTGCTGCAGAACTAATAGGTGAAATGTTTACATATTGGCTAGAAACTTTTCTGAGCTTTATGAATTATATGGATATCTCGGGAGACATCTTGTTTCGATTTACTCTAATGACATTTGGGCTTTATAAAAATGGAACATTTTTCCAATCGAAATAGATGTCATTCACATCACTCTGAGATAGCTTGACACCTCTGAGTGGGTCAACTTTTACTCGTCAGCTCAGAGCTGCATCGACAAGTGATGTGTGAGTGTACCCGTATACGGAATCTTAACTTAACTGGTGCGTCAAGTATACTCGCCGCAAGAATTGTAATTTCAACTTAGAAAATTTATAATAAGCCGTGATTTTATCACGTATTATATAAGTACAGCATTATTGATGTCTAGACCTTGCTATGAGAAGTAATATTTAGCCTGACGCGTTGGTAACCGAGTTTCAAAATATTTTTCATTTATGTTTTCATTTTTATTTCTACTCAGTCGTATGCAAAATTTATATTTATCATTAATTGGCAGTAAGAGTACTGAAAAATTCGTATGAAATACTACAAACATAGACTTGGTGCATCGCAGCCGGAATACTTACATACGCATGCATAATACTCTGTCAGTGGCTTTGGAAAAAGGGGCAGTAATACACTTCTGAGACACATTTTTGCATTAGTTCTGAGACAAGTGTACGACACCGTCAGTTTAAATTAAAAATACATATTTTTTTCTCTGAGTGGAGTACAAAACAAGTCGTTCAATTGGGTACAAGCATGAATAATATTAAGCTGAAATGAGTCGTAAAACATACTTCAATTTTTCATGTGAGGCCGAATTAGGTCTTCATTAGGCTGATAATATCATCAAGAAAATGCAAGATATTCCGAATAGAGTTATTTTTTTCTAAAAACAATAAATATTCAAATGGAAAAACATTCGAAGTTAAGCCTTTCTGTCACAATAGAACCAGGCGTAAAATATCCAATTTCTGTGACGGCTTAAAACTCTGACGCGATGCAACCTAACAGATGAAAATAAATTAATGAGCAGAGCAGTAGGTCAACAAAGGTGCCACGGAAATATTACTGAGGAGAACGTCGAGAAATGAACTAAATGAGCCTAAAGCTCAATGCAGTCCCACTAAGCCTCTTTCTCAGAGGCTTAAGTCGAAAGAAACGGCAACATTTAGCGAATGGTCATTAGGATTGGAGTGTGAAACTCCAAAAATAGCTTGTTCGAGTCAATCGAATAGAGAGAAAGTGAAACTAAGTTCTTGGACCTTCTCAAAATTTATAGGCCCGACTTTATGAAAAACCTCACGAAGCATATTAGCTCCGCCACCATACGTGAGACACGACAGGGTCGTGTATGAAATATGATTAGGAACTGCGGGTACTCTCAGACGATAGGTGTAAGGGTCTCCAACTCTGAGTAGCAGCAGAACAACATCCTATATTTATTTGAGCTTCTCAAAAGACCAATATTTATCAAAACTTCACTAGTTTTACTTTGTCAGATCCGTTAAGTGCGAAAATGACACAGCCGGCGTCCCAGGCCTCACAACAGTTCTAGGAACAAGTAGAAAGGTCGTAGATGCACGTAAGCTCTAAAACAGTTTCGGAACATTTGGGATTCGTGGAAGTTTTAGGAAAATGCGAGTTTTTGGAATGTTCTAGGAGAATTATAAAGCATACATTTTCCTTGATATAATGAACTTGTTTGTCCCAACTTTTTAGGGAATCAGTTTTAAGCCGCATAAATATTTCTGAACACTTGGAAGTTGTTTAAATCCTTCGCATGAGTTTTTAGAAACTCAAGATTATTATAAAGGGTGTTAAAAAACGTGAGGTACAATCTTTGGCTGTAGGCAGGGATGAGCAAAATGAACATTTTTTCACAAATAACAAACATTTAAGAATTCCTTAGTTTTTCAGGCTCTAAAGTTTAAAGTTTAATCTTGATGCCCAGTTAATAGCATTTCTGTTTCCGGAAAATATCATAATGATAAATGAAATAAAAATTATGAAAACCAAAGTTTTATCAAACAAACGTTGTGATAACTGTTCGAAATGTCTGTTCCCAGAGTTAAGGCAGGCTTGGTACCTCTCCCGAATGAATTGCTTTACACAATGCAAAAGTCTTGTTTTTTGGCAGTGTTAAATGCTGATACCTCTATCCTTGCGAAAAGATCCATCTCGTACTCTAACGGTGTTTCTTAAATGAATAATTTCATGTGGCCCCAGAAAAAGAAATCTTAAGGAGATATGGAGATCTAGCATGTCTGAAGATCTTGCAGGCTATTGCCACTGGTCCATCATGCTCTATCCATCTATTCGGAAAAGTATCGTTCAGATATTGACGAGCGTTCACGTCGGAATGGGCCGGAGCTCCGTTTTGCTGGAACCTCATTTGATGGGGAATCCTTAAAGGCACATCCTCCATTAGTTCATGCAATACGTCCTTTAAAAAAGAGACATAAACTAGTCTATTTACAGGAGACAACATCAGATATGGCCCTATAAGATAACAGCCAACAATACCAGCTCACGTTAAACCGATGTTGGTAGTTCAACTGATGCACTTCAAGAGGGTTATCCTCTTGCCAGTTCAGCAAGCTATGTGTGTTGAACGTCTGTTGCACGTTAAAGTGGCTTCGTTGGTGAAGAGAACATTAGTTGATGGAGGTTTGTCAAAATTTAAAAACTTAATCGTCCTGTTCTCGCCTCAAGTACAAACGTGCAAAGTGAACGCGAGGGATGTAGTCAGTCGGGAGCAAGTCCTGAATTTTCTGAAAATAGTAAGGATGTACATAGAGTTTTGTCACTGAGAACATGCCATACGTCGAAGTGGTTTGGTATCCCTAAGTCAAGAGCTGCAGCTCAGATGCTTGCAGGCATGTCGGATATATTGCAGCACGTCGATCTCGCCTGCATCGCGTAATTTCTTGGGCGGACCATAACCTTTTCTGTTCGCGTAGAAGCTTCTTTGTTCGCATGAACGGCGACGTATGTTTTATACATGCGATTTCTGGTCTTATATCAATTGGGGAAACACTCCTGATGCAACCTTGCAGCGCCTTTAGGATTGCTGTTGGCCGCACAGTTAGCCATAAGCATATCCGTCGCTTTTTCTGTTGACAAACGTGCCATGGTGTCAACTTGGACTGATTCGTAAACACCAAGCAATTGAGTGTTACCAGAGAAGGTGTCATATAATTTGAAATTTGTATTTTAGAGACACAAAAATGTGACGCATGCTGTATCAAGGTTAAATTTTAAATCTCAGTGTCTTGAAAACAAAAGAGTTTTGAAATATTTGGTTTTCGTGAACAGGTGTTTATTTCCGCGTACATGCTTCATGTTTAAGATTGTACCTCTTGTTGTTCAACACCCTGTATATATTTTTTGAAGCTATTCATGGGTTCCCCAGCAATATATAATTATTCTGCTTAAATTATAACATTGAAGTATCCCGTTCATTACTCTGAGGAAAGAGAATTTGTTGATGGACAATTTGTTTTAATTTTTTCTTATTCCACTTTTTGACGAATGCGGAAAATTACCAAATGAGTAACAATTATTTCTGAGAAAATTTACTTTGAAAAACTTCCGCCAAAGGGTCTCACATATTTTAATATATTGCCAAACAATTATGTAACATGTCTGCCAGTCTCAATACACTGTACAACACACGAAAGATATTCAAGAATTAAAACGTGTGATCTGAATGCACTTAACTTCCTTTTCGATCATCAGATCGAAAAAGAATGCAGGACATTTTTTTTAACGTCATGAAACTGGATATAAAAATAAATTCAATTATGAAATCAATTGTGAAGTTTGTGATGGTAACAGAATGCAGTATTCCACGAGCGTACCGAGCTCTTACGCATGCTTGAGAACGGAAAAGTTACCTTCTGTAGCGCTTACTAAGCCGAGCTTCATTTGCTGCGCTCGGGTTCGAAAGTGGAAATAAATTATCTGGTCTCAGCTCGCTACTGCCTACATTCGGTTAATTAAATCGAGGCCACAGCTGGCGATATGCCAGGTTGGGATGTGGAGAGATTCTCAATTCATAATGAGAACTAATCCCAATTTTAATATATCTCATGTGCTAGAGCAATAATTATAATCTTTAGAGTACAGTCTATCATTACAGAAGGTTCTCGTGCAGCTCGTACAAAATAAGGTTCTAAAACCAACTCTGCCCACTACTTACTCATTTAAACTTTTAATGCTCCCTGAAATTAGCCTTAAATTATTGGCAAAAGAATTTGGCTCGCGTTCATGATAGATTGTGTCTTCAACTTGACGTATGGAACATTATGAATTATGTTTCCCAATTTTGTGATCCATATGCTCGAAATGGTATGTACCCATATGAATGGACGGTTTCAAAGCTACCCCATAGAAAACGTACTTTACTATCATCTGTCGTCTTGTGTTGAACGGTTTTCAGATCTTAAAATCTGAAATTGAGTAGAGACTTTTGAAGGCTTGGGCGTTTCACGAGCATAAAGAGCGTATTCTTCTGAGCTTTTACGTCATTATGTCTCATGCGAAACTGTGTACTGTAGCTAATTTCCACGTCATTTTGTCTCATGCGAGACTGTGTACTACAGCCAATTCGTGCGCCAAGAACAGGGCCTGTTTAACTACAGTGCATCAAACAATCTTCAAATAACTTTTTGAACGCAGATGAACGAGACAAAATTAAGTATGTACGTGCGTTCTACAGCTGTACTTGCATTACTAGTCGTGCATTCTGCAATTGCAACTTCATTTATGGTTCTACAATTTACAAATTATTACTCACCTAGAACTCCGGCTGTATAACGACGCTCTCATTTATTTCCGATTACATTCGCTGAAGCTTACTAACAAATGGAGGGCGTTATGCTCAGGATTATTTTTGCTCTTTTCTTTTCTGTAAAGCAAGAACAGTCTCGAAATTGAGACAAATACAGAATTTTTAAGTTGAGTAAGTGAAACAACTTACTAAATCATTTACTAAATATAACTGTCGAGTATACCGTTGAATCTTATCCATGCAATTTGAAGAAGTATATAAAATACGATAAATTTAGCCTAGTCGAGGGTGCTATAATCTTTTTCTTAAATTGGCTCGTTTTAATTTTATTTGGTGTAAACAGGGCGTATTTAAAGCAGTATTTGATCTTAAAACGCCTTGATATAAATAGCAGATGAACCAAGTGACATTATGCAAGTGCTTGATCTTCACACATCAGTACTCCATATCAGATCTTATATATGTAGATTTTATGCTTCAATAAATGAGGTATACATCATTTAGCGATTATATTCCAAAAATCTTGAGTGAATATATGTATCTCCGGCCAAACCTATTCCCGCAAGTAACATTAACGGCCTAAATTGAGACACGAAATAAGCTTTTTTTAACATTGGAACCCACATTTCGGGGCCTCGCTCCCCAACTGGGTACGTCTGACGTCGGAAGTGCGTTTCATCTCTTCGTAAGAATGAAGTCAAGCGTCCGAGCTCTGGCATATTGAGAAGTGACCAAAAAAGTACCATTTTACAAACGACCTCACTAAATTTGACAATGATTCTCAGAAAATTCTGAGCACGTGTGACAATTTGTGCTTATAAATAAACTCATTTTTCAGACGCTTTCTATCATTCTCATGCTCGCTTGTATTTCTCCTCATGAGCTCAGCGTATCGTGAATAAGTTAGGATTTTGCTCCCGAAAAGATAAAAACAGAATTTACCAGTGACCGTATCGACATTCTGAAAGCTTATGTCATTAATTCAGCAGGACTTTTAGCCTATTTTATTTACAAAAGAGCAGTGGTGTCCGAGTCGATTTTCCAAGGCTAGTTTCTAAGTGATGCTTCAGAGAACCAGGAACTTGTTACTGTAGATGGACATCGTAGTCTGGTGATCGCATGTATCGACCAGTGGTGCATCTCTCGACGTAGGACAATGAAAGATAGCAGTAATTTTTCTGTTTTGATTCATTCCGAGGCACTCTGGAAGTAGCAGAGTATTATCAAAGTCAGATAGTGCCCAATGGACCATGATACAGTTTTTATTTAGTGCATACATTGAGCTGTTATCTGCCACTCATTGCTGCCATTTCATGCACAAATCCTTATCAAGTCTCAACTCGTCCTGATTAGAGAGAATTTCATTGAGCTCTAATTTCATGACCATTCTTCTGAGGGAATTTTGTTAAAATTCGCGTTTTTTTGTGAGATAAATATGAAATGCGATTTGAAGCTTCGTTTTCGTATAGGAAAATGTTTTGAAAATGTTTCGCTTTTCGTGTCTCATAATTTCCCTGAGTTTTTGAGGTTCAGCCTGCAGCACAACACGTGCGCTTCATTTCAGCTTTTGCCGGGAATTTTTTATCTTCTTTCAAAACAATGACCTCGCAAACTTGGTGTTCTATGCCTAATATTTTAGTCAATTTTGCACCTGATCTCGGAATGCAAAAGCGCTCCAAACAGGCAGCTACGTGTAGCATCCCCGTTCCCTACCCTTTTATTCAAAACGTGACGAAGAGAATTTTGCTGCTCCATGGTGCTAAGAAAGACGAATAATATCAAGAATTTTCGCTTCAAACATGTTGTCTATTCATTTTTGGCCGACGAAATTAGAGTAAATTGGCTTTCCTGTGTGGATAAACTATTAAAAAATTCACGACATTCCCTTAAAAAGTAGCAAAAAGTTGACGGAACCATCACAGGTTGCATGATCTTTCTAAATATCTGAGTAATTATTTGACTAAAAACGTTATTAGGATTCAATAGAAATATATTTTGATGGAATCTTTAAACAACAAATAGAACTTATCATTGACTCACGGCTCCCATTCACCATAAACATCTTGGATTTTGAAATGCTTTCCAGTTTTTATAGTTGCAGCTGTTCGGATGGAAATCAATCGACATTTTCCATCGATAAAAAGTGATAAATATAAACTTCAAAGTCTCGAGCAGCTGACAGTTGGTTTACGCGCCGGCGATATTGAGTCCAAATTTTGATATTGCTCTATTGAAGGAGGAAGAAACCTGAAAATCAATCGCACCACCAGACGCAATTGGAACCTGTCGGGAAAGATGTCGTGCAAGGTTTTGAGAAACTGCATTGGCGCGTAAAAAGCAGTGAGGTGTCAAAGGAACTTTTTAAGAACCGTCTTCGAGAGAGTCCGTCATTTCGAGAGCAGAGCGGTGCTGGCAGACGGTCTCTCGATTGTAGGTCGCAGGGTCTCTGCTGTGGGGCGCAGGATGCCTCGTGGCCGGCTTAGACTTGGTTTCAAATTGTACAACGCTGGAGAAATGTATTTTCATTTAAATTCATCTTGACTCCTTCATTATCATTTCCCACTTTGATTCGCAAAAAAGAATTTGCTTTTATTTGATATTGCATTCAATGATTAATTTATTATTTACTCAAAATTACAACTCAACTAAACACATTCGTAGGTGCTTATATCGGTTCTGTCTGTGTATACGGCAATATTCAATAACGAATGGAAAACTACGAATTTATGGTAGATAGTGAAAATCATTAACCTTTATTATTAACTTTTATTAATTCCGAAACGTTTTACCGTTGGGTTTTAAATGCCTTTCAACTACTGGTGCGGTGGGGGGTGTGAGGAATGTGAGGTTTAAACTTCCTTTTCCAAAGGAAGTACTCCGCAGTCACGTGAAAATGCCTCTACGAGCCGAGTATCAAACCCAGGTCCTTTCGTTTACGAGACCACCACGCTACCACTATGCCACGCAGCCCACTATTAGCATTTAAAAATAAAATATCCTACATGTATGAAAGTTTTCAGCATGATGCGTACGATATAAAATTTTCTAATTTATAATTTTATTCTCTATCCAATAGAAATTTTTCAAGTTGAAAGCTGAATGCTATGCGAATGAAAAAGTACTCGTTGCTAGGGAAGGATCTAATTCATACGGATTGACCAAGGCATGTCGTGATTGGGTGCCTTTAAAAATCTACACCCAGATTTACTGGGCTTCAACCATTCGCATTGCTGGATAGAAGAGATCATGAATAAAGATTTGACCTTTAGGCCAGCCTAATTTTGAGAATTTGCCAACAAGAACACATTGATTTGCCAGAGCGAAACATGCGTCAAGCACATATCCGCCTTGAGCATAAAAATCAATTTGAGATGTCGAGTAAATGTCAACCAAACGTCGTATCGCACACTGCCTCGCTGGCGAGCTTAATTTTGAAGCCAGTGTTTCAAAAAACGATTTACAAATAAGATTGCTGGATAACTTTCAATAATGGCGTACGAAATACTCACAAGAAACAGTATAAGCGAAGAAAATATATTTTTGCGGCAATTGTGAGTATAATCTTATGCATTTGAGTAAGCTGCTCCAATGCTTCATAAGCACTTCAGGCTATGATGAAAATCAATTTAACTCCAAAAGAATGAGAAATCATAGTATTTCTTGTTGGTCATGAGATCGAGGTCACAAGTTTAAAAATAAACTTTCGAACATTATGCGTTCGAGTGGTCTTTCAACCCATTCAAAAATCGCCCTCAGCGTTGAGGCCGGCTGCGGCAGTAAAGTCTGCCTTGATCACCCGCGATGCCGGGCGCAATCTTTAACTGGAAAGTGTTTGAGTAAGAAAACATAAATAATTTCTCAATTTAAACTAAGATTTACGTTAGGATACTGATTCAGAGTGAAATTAACGTTACGCAGATACGATATGAATCTACGTTCGAAAGTACAGTATTTCTTTGGACTGCGGGTGTATACATTTAATTAAATTATGAAATTCGGGCAAATATTAAGGCTAAAGTATATCCACGCTATCACCATATTCCTCATTTCCTAAACTAAACTTAGTTATAGAGGACTTTTGCCGAACGAAAATGCTTAACTTAAAAGATTTACTTTGAATGCTTCGCTCGCAGGGCTTTGGGCATTACGAAACAGCAATATGCAGGAGTTGAATGTCGCACGCCGTAGAGTTTTGGATGAACTTCGCCAAAATACGTCATCCATGGAAAGTGCTTTGGAAACTTACATATGGCCACTCATCAAGGTAAGTTTTCTTATGCTTCCAAACTTTAGTTTACCCAGAACTTTTGCTGAAAGTTGGTAATGATCACTGAGAGATCTGCTTAGGAGTTTGAAAGTGTTTATTTGCATTTATCCTAATATTAAAATAATTCATTGTATCCTTCTGAATATCTGCACAGAAATTCTATTTTCTTAACAAACTGGACAAATTTCAAATTCTTTCTGTATGGTTTTTATCAGGAATATTTAGTCGATAACGTTCTTTAAAGAATGCTTTTCCCTAAGCTTAATTGCGCAGCCTTTTTATGAAATTTTTAGCTCGGATACTTAACTCACTGCATCCAAGTAACTTGAAAATTCTCCTCAGAGTGAAAAAAGAATGCGCAAGAAGTTCAAATGTCGCAAAGGTCACACTGAGTGTCCAAGTCTCAAGCTAACAAGAATTACTTCATATAAATAATGGGAACAATAAATTCGAATGCCAGTTAGGAGATGAAGGCTCCAGCGCAATATTCAATTTTATCTTAAAGAAATTGGCAGTCACGCAAAATTTTGCCACAATTCAGTCTCAGGGTGTTCTATACAGTGTCAGCTAGACCAATTTAGGCGTGTAGTGCAACAAGCAAGGTAACAAGCAAGTTAAGCTGCACTCCTCCATTTTTCGAGTGTCTCACTCAAGAATACTATGCAGGCTCCTGCTGTCCTGGTAACGATAGCATTCGTTGAGGTTTTAACTGCAGATGTCATTACGTGCACTGTAGATGTTACAACTTCCAGGCTGCCTCAAATGTTACGACTTGCAGCTTGGTGCTGCATATAGACCGGCAGCTTAGTGCCGCTGATACCAGTATACCGACTTGCGGCTTGGTTCTCCAGAAACTAGAGTAACGACTTACACATTGTTGTCCCCAAATGTTAGGACACGCAGGCTGATGACGCTAATGTTTCGGCCGGCAAATTGTGACCGGTGGGACAGATCGAGCACCAACTTGCTATGCCATTGCATGTGTAGTCTGAGCTGGCTAAAATTTGCGTGCTGAAGTGAATTTTTGCCAGCACCAAGAAAATTTCAATTGCACTATTTCTTACAAGTGCAACTGCTTTCTTTAAAAACAGTCCATTACGATAACATGTTGTGTTGCGGTTAGCCAATTTTACTCTTGACAGAATACAACTGATCGACAGCTCCATCTCGAAGAACCTGAACCTATTTCGCGACCGCATTATTTAGACTGTACTACAGATAAGATTTTACTCAACTGTGAAATCCAACCTCCAAAGCTGCTGTTGAATATCCAAGCACAGTGCACAACATCTGCACATCACTGATCCAAAATTAGATAAAAAACAGAGAATTAGCCTCTGAAGAAAATAAACTATTGTTACATTAATGAAACCAAACATTCAAGTTGTAAAATAAAACTCGATTTCATTGTCCCTCATTAGGTCCTACTGTATCTAATAAAAAACACATTACTTTTATTTTTTCACCGATCTCAGTCCTGCTTAGGGTACACAGAGGCCCCATTTTCAGCGTCAGCATGATATCGCGGACCAAACAAATCCGTGCGGAAAAGATCTTAACATTCTTCTTTGAAATGTTGTGTCGCTGATTTACTTGGGAAAATAAAATAAGTAGTGTAGCTCATCTCCCGACACTGAATATTTATTCATTACACGGTTACAGCTGCTTGGATGCGTTGTTATTACACGACTTTAGGAAATTGTAGAACTTAAAAATACTCGGCGCCATTAATTGTCCTACAACTTTTCTAGAAAGAAATGTTATTTACGTAAAGAAAATCCTTAGAAGAAGGGAGTCTGCTTTCCCACGCTGTGGCGAGTGCACGACCGAAGTGGCTCAGGTTAGAATTTTTCATCTAGATACAATAGACATGAATTATGTTGAGCAAAATTTGTCTTTTTTATTGTTGGAGGCAATTCTATTTATGGCCGAAGTTCACACATTTTTCTCACTAATTCCCTCCAAATCAAAAGGCCGAGATTTTTTTCCAACTTCTACGAAATTTTGTAAATAAGAACGAATGATATAACCTGGCTTATCTCAGTCGCATGAAAATATGTTTGCAACAATGGTATGGTATGCAATAATATGAGCCTATAAATTACAACACAGTATGTGCACAGTCAAAGCGGCCACTCTGATTGGAATTTGGGGAAAGACTTTGTCGCACCTGGGGCAACATAATGAATGCGAATGATGAGGTGGTATTTAAAAAAAAAGAGGAATTCCAGTCTCCTTGACCTGTGCTGAGTCAGCGCACTAACAACAAACGCCAGCAATGAGGCAACGCCCGACTCTGGTGCACGAGCCTATGAGGAACACCAAGAGCATGGCGTCCACCGATATAGAAGAAAATTATATTCGTGGTCACGTGGATACCAATTAAGCCTTATTTAGGAATTAATTTTATGAATTGAAATGAAAATCATCGAAGCATTTATTGTTTTACTGGGTTGGATTATACAAAAAAAACTCCAGTGCATGTCCACGTTTTTAAGTGTGTCCTCTTATACTTATGACTGTTAATTCAGCCCACGCTGAGGCCCGTGCCCGTCAGTAACCCGCACGTTGTAAGCAGGACTCTGTGCTGCAACACGACTCGTACCACTGCACCAGAGAGCGCCACAACGGCAGCATCCCCTTCACGACCCAAAGAGAGTCTGGACGATTTTGCGGTTGGGGAGTCTACAAACAAGAAGAAAGAAAATTCATCCTTACAAGACCTTGTCCAGAGCAATGTCGACCTTCAAATCACAAGGATTGGTGGTTTTGTTGAAGTTTGTCACCTTTTGATTTGCTGGCGTTCCTTTTTATTTTCGGTATCCGAATGAAGGTTGTAAATCCATCAAGCGATTGAGGTGACTTGAAAAACACGAGTATTTTTGTGAGATTTTGCTGTGTAATGCCTTATAATGAAGTGAGGTAGTAAATTGTTAAGTGTAATTTTGGTGCTTATAGGCAGGAATTTTAATTTTAGATATAAAGAATAATTATGAATAATAGATAACTAGAAGATGAGCCCCGCCAAAAATGGACTGACAAAAATGTTAATTTCGCAAGATGCCCCCTTATTCAAGTCAAATCTTATATGAAATATTGTTATTTGCTGTATCTCTGATAAGGACTGCCATCTCTGACAGTCTCGCTGATTAGTTAGAAATATGGACCCGGGAATTTTCTCCTATCTAAATCTTTAAGAGCGTAACAAAGAGACGGACGGACCAAGCAAGCATGCAAGCAACACTGGGCTGCTATCATACAGTGGGATTGTTGTATTTTTAATAACTTTCTAAGACAATAACGAACATAATCTAAAAATAACCAGCTTCAGAGACATTAATATGATCGTTTCAATACAGTAAGGCGCCCACTTTTCATGAGCGATGCTAACACGGCCGTCCTAGCTCCGAGAATAAGGATAGTAGCAGAGATTTCTGTTTCGTCTATGATTACCATGAGCTCAAGTATTTCATTTGCGAGACAAATTTACGTAGTCATCCTAGGTCTGAATCGCACACACATAACGTCATTTCCGCGATCTCTTTTTCGCCAGAGTATTTTTAGCTCTTTAATAACACAACGAAGATGCTAAGGTATCTTTACTGACGCATTTAACTTACTCCTGGACGCGATCAATACAGCTATCTAGCGTGAGAAGTCGCTGTTTTACATAGGTAATGGCAGGAGTCCTCCTCCGGCTCTCACAAGACACAACTTTAGAGCCGCTGCCCGGGCTGTTAAGCCACTGCAGAAACTGGTATCGTTCTCAGATCCGCCGCCGACATTCACTTTGAGTCCCAAACGCAAATAGAATCTCAGTGCGGCTGCAATTTTGCGAAGAGCTCCGAACAGTTTCTTCGCGTTGGTGCGCTTGCCTGCTCTATAGAGACCTTAGCGTTCTTTTTCATGCTTGGCCCCATTTCTTTGATTTCCAATTATGAGAATGTTAAAGGCTTGTTCTGTAGCAGAAAAAAGTGGCACTGCGAAGACCTCGAGTAAGCGAACATCTTATCGGTTTGCGTTCAGTGGGGACGGACAACGATGCGAGAGATTGTCTCTTCCCGGCGCTCTCGCCATCTCAGTGGAAATGGACTATTGAACTTTTCGTGCGTGAGCTATGCCACTGCAATGAATAGGAGGTCGCTGAGAGACTTTTGCAGCAGCATCGCTTCGCCTGAGCCCCGACGAGTGTTTGGCACAACAAATGTCAGAAGACGACATGAACGACAAGCTCCAGCTGGTACTTCCGCAGGTCGCTTTTAAACGAAGCAATGAGATGCTGTTAACACCACCACAACTTCAATGCAGTGTTCAACTTGTGGCGAGGGCGTTTTGTATTTGAATTTCAAACAGATGACGCTGTTTGTCATGAATATTCGGTTAGTATATGACATGAATTAGAAATTATTTTTATGGTCCAAGCAAGATGTTTTTCAATAAATACTTTCTAACTTTCTCATGTAAATTACAAACAATGCAATAATTTATTGAACGGAAACTTCATCTAATAACTGAACGGTTATTAGACAGCAGTAACTGAATAATTTTTGACGGCAGTAGCTGAATTACTTTTAGACGTCAGTAGATGAATGAATTTTAGATGGCAGTATGTGAACAGCCTACAGAGTTCAATAACTGAACAACCCCTAGAATGGCAGACGCTGAACAACCTTCAGAAGGCAGTAGCTGAACAGCCTTCAGAACGCAGTAGCTGAACAGCCTTCAGAAGGCAGTAGCTGAACAGCCTTCACTGCATAGGCGGTCAGCACGCCTGCTCAGCCAGAAGTGGGTACAAATCCTTTCATCGATATTTCTATGGCTTTGGAAGATGCGGGATTGGGAAATCTCTTCCTAACGTAAATCTAAAGCTATCAAGACGGTATAGAGGCGTGGGCAGCAAAGACAAAGCATTCCAAATTCCAAATCGTTTGTGAAGCTAGATTCAAAATATTTCATTTTATTTTACTCTCAAACTAAGTCCTCGTAAGAAATAACTTCGCCAACTAAGTAAGGAGTTGCCTACACGCATTATGTAAGTTTTATTGATTTTGGGAAACGGGGCTGAATGTTTTTAAGAGTCATCTGCAGGAATTTATGACCTGATTAAGGGGATAGGGTAATGAGATCTATAGTATTTACACATTACATGTATGTAAATGCCTTCGCTTTGGACGTGATGATAGGAACTTGGATTTTTCTTGCGAAAATTTGTGCACAAAAATGACTCAGTAGGCGAAAATTTTAGCACAGATTGAGGAATAAAATTTAGACCCAGGAAAGGAAAATTCTATTTTTGTACTTGTAAATATTTTATTAAAGGCCTATGAAAGAAGTGACGAAACTGTGCAAGAAACCGGCAACCATCGCCAACAACAGCTAGCCTAGCTGTGATGTCGTATATATCGACATGGTGTTTCAATGAGTAAACAAGCTCATATTGAATTTGTATACTATTTCGTTTGTCATTGAAGATATCGAAGAGAAAAGTATCCCTCTCCTTCTCTGTGGAAATAAAAATATTTGATATCTGGCTTCCAGGGAATCTCACAGATGTCTGGCTTCCAAACATAATTTCAAGTCCGTACGTTCAAACATTTTCCCTTTAAGTTATTAAACAACAAAATCACCCACCATTGTTTTTTATTCAACAATTTCTGCATTTGACTACTGAAATTTTGCAGTTATCCATCCTTCCTTTTTTGAGGAAGTGCATAAGAAAGTGGGAAAAGCGGAGAGACACCCTCTTCTCCCCACCAGCTCTCGCCTATTCACACGCGCAGGGCAGAGAGTAGTCCCTGTCTCTCGAGAACATCAGCAGTCGACTTCATATTGAAGAGGTTCAGTATACAATGTTTGTATCTCGTGGTTGTATCGCTGCTGTGGCGCAGCCCGCAGCTATCATGCACTTGGACACGGAGCCGAGATCCTGGCACGCACCTTGCTTCTGCCGTTCTACACTCCCACGTAAAACCTTGTTGTTGTTATAGTGCGGCAGCACGCGTTTTCAAGTGTGAAATTCAACTTTCGACATGCCATGAACTTAAAAATGATCATGGGAAGCCGAACACAGCTTTCTTCACGTAAATACGTATGTGGAAGGCTGTGCACCACTCTGCTTCCATCAGATGCGTTCTACGTGTTGGTGAGTTCATGTAATTTGCCCGATCGAAAGTACAGGTCAAAAACATCACTCTCGAGCAAGCTCATATTTTCAAACTTGTTCAGTGTTTTAATGCTTCCAAAACTCAATGCCTCAGTTTAAAAATTTGGTTGTTGCAAATGGTTGATTCCCTTAGTCAGTGTTGACACTTAAAAAAAATTCTTCACTTATGATTAAATATTCAATGACATAGCAAATCAAAACGTTAATAAGATGTAGTGTTCAAATTACTTTGACTAAAAAAGAATGAAAACTCAGATTAAAAAATTGTACACCGAAATACAAGTCATAAGAATATGGCAGAAATTTTGAAATCTCATGGGAGTCATTCAAGGATGAAATAAATTTAGGCCTTCATTTCAAATTTTGTTATAAGGAATTTCATGGTTCAAAAGACTGCATATGGTCATGACACTTTTACACAAGTCCTCGCTCTACATATAATTGAAGAAAAACGTTTACGTACAAAAGGTACTTACTTTGTTACATTAACAAGCTATCGAAGATTTTTTTAAATAATTGCTATGGATTTAATTTGTCCAGTGAATTTTACTACTCCCTTTACCTGACGAGCTTTTTCTGAAAGGTGTATTCTCACGAAGTTGAACAGTTTGAACGGTTCCGACAGAATGTAACCATCTAAACTATTTGAACAATTTAACAACGGGTGGGTATAACTTCCAGACAAAAGTGCGTGCTGAAAAGGAATTCATCGGACTGTATCAATATGTAGCAATTTTTCCAAAGAATCGTTTAATTTTTAGTTACTATCCTGTTGAACCTCTTGATATGCATGTCCGATCACACTGCTAACGGGACTTACATGATCTTTTTCCTCAACCGTTCTCTTAATCAAGAAAAAATTGTAGCTATTGAACTATGACTGTAGGTGACCCAAACTTCAATGTTCTCGACGGTAGGGACGATGGTGGCGTGTTGTCGGTACCTGCAGCATCACATGGCGGTACTCGGTCGTCACCGAAACGGGGTTGTGGCGAGAATCATTCGGTCAAAATTTCATTCATTACTGTGACAGTCAAAGATAACTAAGTTCTGGTTTTGCGAATGGCATTTAGTTTAAAAACTCTATTGAACGACCATTCAAACAATGCCTAAATTATGAGAGCTTTGATCTAAACATTTAGAGCCTACAGAGTATGCGATGTCAATTTATTGTTCAAAATTGGCATAATTTGGATTGAGGTGAGATAGTCCTAAAAACACTGGGAAAAGTGAATAATACGGAAGAAATTAAAGTATGGAAGATAGAAGAAAACTCGGTTAGTACTACGACGAACTGATTGATGTATGTAGAATATAGCTAGACCATAACCATGTCATGAAATTACAGAGAAGTTCAAAGAATTCGAATATATTAGTTACTAACTTGTTGTTATATTTAAGGGATGATATTTTCGTGCCCATATTGGTTGAGGTAATGTAATATTTTAGCCTTTCTAGAGTCCAACAAGACTAGATCGTAAGCAAAACTGCCCGTCAAATATCTAGGACAGCTGTTATGAGTAATATTTCGCTTTCTAGAATGAATAGTCAAAAAAGAGTAATTTGCATTCATTCAACATACGATTTAAAAACCACGACTATATACTTACCTCGACACAATTAGGGTATTTTAATTAAAATACATATATATTCTGTGTAATTCACTTCAACTATATATTTAATTGCGTCACCCGTGTATTTCAAACATATTTGTATGTTGTTGCTCAGCCATCGAGGTTCAAAACAAATAAAACTGTGTGCTTTCTCACCGAAGAAACATGTAAGCCAAACCTTAGTCTTACCTTAGATACCTTAGAGGAGTTTGGGCCTTCAGGCAGGGCCACACTGAGGGGCCGCCTCTTTGTGTGCATGGTGTGCCTTCGTATATCCGCCAGCTGTTGAATGAGACCGTTTCCCTCTGCCCTCTGATGATAGTGAGGCTAGGGAGGCCTATCAGGGATAGTTTGTAGAA
>VOMN01098991.1:0-11055 GCA_014899125.1 Orchestia grillus | reverse complement strand
GAGACACGACACCACCATCACGGACACCACTAACATGTTCAGCGGACTGCTCTGTGTCCACACACTCGGCGTCACTGCTCAGATATAAGACACATAAAGACTCTGTAGAAGTCGGTGGCAAGGTGTGATGGTCAGGGATGCATGAAGAGGCTCGAAAGAGGGTGTGTTTCAAAAAAAGAAATGATGTTTCAAAAAAGGGAATGATGCATCAAAAAAGGGAATGATGCATCAAAAAAGGGAATGATGCATCAAAAAAGGGAATGATGCATCAAAAAAGGGAATGATGCATCAAAAAAGGGAATGAGGTTTCAAAAAAGGGAATGAGGTTTCAAAAAGGGGAATGAGGTTTCAAAAAAGGGAATGATGTTTCAAAAAAGGGAATGATGTTTCAAAAAAGGGAACGATGTTTCAAAAAAAGGGAATGATGTTTCAAAAAAGGGAACAATGTTTCAAAAAAGGGAATGATGCTTCAAAAAAGGGCATGATGCTTCAAAAAAGGGCATGATGTTTCAAAAAAGGGCATGATGTTTCAAAAAAGGGCATGATGTTTCAAAAAAGGGAATGATGTTTCAATATCTAAAGCCTCTTTCTCCGGCCTCTTTGTAGTGAAAAACTAAATTTTTAAACGGCACTTCTGTGAACTGCAGCAGCAGGAGTATAGTTGAGAATGCTCGGTTCAAGATGTAAAAAGAAAAAGACGAGTTAACGTTTTTCAACATTTTTAAGCCAAGATTTTAAAACAGAAAGTTTAAAAATACAAGTTTTTAAAAATGAATGAGCTGTTTACACTGATGGAAGAGGTAATCTTGGAGGGAAACAAAATTCCAATCTAAGATGTGGACACTGCTTTTAAACTGTGCTTTGATGTAGAAAATAATTTCATAAAAACAAAAAAGGAGCTAGAGAAAAGTGATGAATACGAGTAGTGCACTCAATGTTTGTTAAAAGACATCAGTTTTTTCAACCATTCAACATTTCTTTTTACTCAAATATAAGCAGTTGGCTCTGTGGCCCTTAGCACATATAACAAATCATAAAAAAAAAAATTTCAATCCAAAACAGGTAAGAGACTTTGAGTACCATGGGAACCGAAAACTTCCTAATTTTCTATGCAAAATTACTTCTCATGTGCATTCAATTCTTCTGGGACGCATCATGCCTACAGAAACAAAAGTTAAAAAAAAGCGGAGACAAGAAAAATCAAAATCCCTATAAAACCGCAGAGTACCTTTCTTTCCAAAACTTGCTCACATCCCAGCTCGTGTGTAATGACTTCTTTCATGTATGTATGTATGCATGTACGTATGTATGGATGTATGTGAGTAAATCATAGAGCTTTCCTTCATCAGAAACTCATCCTCAAATCTATACCTTACCTTGGCGACATCATTTCAAAATAGGTAAAGCTCAAAGCCCTCACTTGGCCCCTATGAAAATATGATCGGGGTATTTAGCGAAATTGGTAAAGTGCTACCTTTATCCTTACTCATCTTGTGATCGAAAGCCCTTCGCACAATCCTCACCTATGCTGTGAAGTGATCCACAGCCCTTCCCTCAAACGCTCCTTGCATCTTACCTATGCTGTAAAATTGTGATCGACCGCCCTTCCCTCAAAAGCTCCCTCCCATCCTCACCGATGTTGTGAATTTGTGATCAACAGCCTTCCCCTCAAAAGCTCCCCCGCAAATTACCTATGCTGTGAACATGTGATCGACCGCCTTTCCCTTAAAAGCTCCCTCCCATCCTCACCGATGTTGTGAGGCAGCGAGGGGAAGTCGCCACCATTACACAAGTCCCCCTCACAACACTGCACAACGTAGGCAGCGTTGACGACGTCCTCCTCAGTCTGTGACGGGCTGTACACGGAGGAACACAGGAACGGCACCAAGCGAGGCTCCTTGATGCAGTCCCGCGACACCGATGCACTCTCGATGTTGCCTCCTGTCCGCGACTTGAAGCACTGCAAAAAAACAACGCAAACTGGAAATTTTTGTCGTATTTTGTTGTGTTTTGGGGTAAGGGAAGAAAAAGTGAAATGACTGAGCAGTTACATGATTTTTCAAGGGCATTTCTGATGCAGTCTAGGAATTTTTTTTACATATCATGGAAACGTAGCTGATGGAGACATGAAAGCTAAAAAAAGGGGGGAGTTCATCTACATTAATCAAACTTTAGTGATTCGTGATGCACCTTACTTTAACTGAACAGTATTAAATTGGTCAGGTTTCCTAGGACATATGACAACCAAGTCCTGAATCACAATGACATCACGTCCCAATGACATAACGGCACAATGAAAATGCCACTATGACATAACAGCACAATGAAAATGCCACTATGACATAACGGCACAATGAAAATGCCACTATGACATAACGGCACAATGAAAATGCCACTATGACATAATGGCACAATGAAAATGCCACTATGACATAAGCATAATGATGGCATTATGACATGACAGAGCTCACCTTGATGGCATTATGACAGGACAGCTCACTTTGATGGCATTATGACAGGACAGCTCACTTTGATGGCATTACGACAGGACAGAGCTCACCTTGATGGCATTATGACATATTCTCTGGTTGTCACAGTTGGGAGAGCTGCAGCTGTGGCAGGAGAAGAGAGGTACAGGTGACGTCATCACATCAGAGGGCTTGGACTCCAGTTCTATCGGCCGTGACGCGTTCACGCTGCCGCTGCGCAGCAAGCCCAGCAGGTCTGAGTTGGCTTCATCGATGGTCTTGTTGCCCGTTGTGAACTGCGCGCAAGAGTTTAAAATCAACACAATGACGTGAGCTTCTCATTATGAACTGCATTGAATATATCATCAATATGGAAGAGACAAAATGAAGGTCAAAAGATGTTGTTTCTTGAAAGTTTGGTCCCTAGTACACATTTAAAAAGATTCCATTCTACAATAACAGCCCAGTGTTGCTTGTTTGGTCCTTCATTCCGACCGTGCTAAACTAATGGCGAGACTGTCAGCTTAGGCAGTCTGTATCATTGATACTAAAAATATTGTTTAATTTCAGAATTACCGTAAATAAGAGGGTACCTAAAGACTTCAGTATCATTTGTTCTGCCATTTTGGCAGGATACATCCATTAGTAATAGAATTTCATTAGTTATAGACATATTTCGTTGTCTCATTGACCTGCGCAGTGTGAATAGATAACAGGATATACCAAAAGTAATTTCTTCTGAATTTTTTTCAAACAACTAAAATAAGTTACTATATTCTCAAAATGACATATGACCAGATGAAATAAACATGTTCTTGAATTAATATATAACCAATACACTAATTCAGTTAAACTACTTGGAAATTTGCTACCTTATATGAACTTCAATGCCAAGAAAGTATTAACACATCTCAATAACCTACAATAAGTACTCCAAATCGGTCAGTTGGAACACCCTAACTGATGAAAAAAAACAAAAAATCATTAGGAAAAACACAAGGAGAAGCATTAGGAAACTTGCTACAGCAGCCTCTGTCAGCTATGGTACCAGGCAAAATGTACTGAAGAAGGATTTAGAGCTATCACCTCACAAGAAGAGTAAAGTTCAACTTCTGTCTGAACACAAAAAAGTAAAAAGGTTGAGTCAAGCAAAACTTCTTCTTGAAAAACTGAGATGGCAATCCACCTCCAGTCTTGTGGACTGCTGGAAAATTATTTACTGTACAAGCAATCCACAACCACCAAAATGAACATATATATGCAAACACTGAACAATACATCCATGGGAAAATGCATCCGTCCTTTCATCACCAAAAACCAGCATCTGTGATGGTTTGAGGGAGTGTGACCTTGACTAGGCAGAAAACTCATTCATATTCATAGAAAAGAGTAAAGATAAATCAGTGCACATATCTGAACTTGTTGCAGAACAATTTGACTTTATAGATTCATATAACATTCAGGGAATCTGAAATTACTCTTCAACAAGATGAAGCCTCCTCCCATATGGCCAACCATGTTCAAAGTGGGACCCCGGAGGGGGGCCCGACCCTTGATGGGGGTGGATGGGCCAGATTGGATTGGTTCAAAGTTAGAGTAGGGACAATATGGCTGGCTGGTATCTGGTTCAAGGAGTTGTGGCCTCTTTCCTTAGCAGATTTAAATCCAATGGAATTCAGTGCATAAAGCATTTTTGAAATAAAGCCTGTTTTATTCATCAAAACATTGATGCTTTTCAGGCTAAACTTATGCAATGCTGGGAAGAAATCTCCCCAGAAACTATTTGGGCAACACATAGTCAGATTACCAATAGGTTGGAACATGTAGTGAAGCCTAGATGTGGATACATTGAACATCGATAGGAAAGTGTAAAATTTCTTTCATTGTTCCTATTTTGAGCAGAGAAGTTATTATTAACTCTGCACTGAAGAGTTATTAAATAGATTTTTGTCTATGCTTTGTTTGATCACCCAGTATCAACTGAAAAAGTTAATGTACAGGCCAAGCTCAACACTCATCTGTGCAGCAAAACAGGTTCATCATAAAAAAGGTCATACAAGGGAAAAACAAAAAAAAGGACATACATGGGAAAAATAAAAAAGGTCACACAGAAAAAGTTCTCTGCTCTTGTAGACTGAACATTTTCTTACAAGAAGAAAACCATGCAGGTGTACATGTGAATATAAAAGTGTGGAGGGGTCAGGATTCCAATGACAAAGTTGAGCTTGATCACAATTAGCCAGTTATTCACGATATCCATACACAATTTGCCGTACCTCTGAGCCATCTTTATTGATGGAAACAGTCCCCAGGATGTTGGTGGTCAGCCCTGTATTGTCTTCGCTTCTGAGAGCAGCGGCATTGCTGTCATCAAACACATCTGAAAAGAATGTCTCACTTGATGTAACGTACTTCATAAAAATATTTACACTAATGCATCCACAGTGCAACATTCATCAACTAAACAAAAGCACTATTTAAATATAGATCATTAACTCTTTTTTGCTAAATTATTTTGACTGTAATGATAAGTTTAACTTTACACAAAAAACTAGCAACAACATTGTGTATAAATACAATGGGACTGTATTTAGCAGCTTTTTCAATTTTGGAAAAGTTGGCTTATTAAGGATAAAAAAGAAAAGAAAATTCTAGCTTAAAAAAAAATTTTCAGCCAGTTTGAAGAGCTGCAATCAAAATCAAGCTAGCTAATAATACATTTAAAAAAATTCTCAAATATTTATGAATCAACAGGACAATCAATTAAAGAATACTAAAATATATACTTCTGGCATGCAAAATGATTGTGATAAACTTTATGAGATTTTATCAATACTAAAACTTTATTTCTCTTTCTACTAAGATTAATAACATTTAAGCCTATGTGCTGCATAGAAAAGTTCATAATTTAGGAATTTGATATGAGCTATACACTGTTCTAATTATATCACATGACACATTAACAAGTCAAGGTTACTAATTGTAACAAGACATGTATACAGATGTGAGACTGTGAAAGTCCCAGAGATAACAAAAAAATTATGTGGCTTGATTTCACAGTTCTACCCATTACAGAAAAAAACACAACTTTACTTAACACAATGTTGAGATTTAATTGCTAACTCTTAAGTATAAAAATTTGCTTGGTCATTGTGTAATATATTTTAAATATTCTATAATGATGGCACACTATATAAATGAAAACTGTTATAAACTCATACAAAATCTCATACTGTAAGAGCCTTTTACTATAATATAAAATTCTATAAAATGCAAGGGATGTATTGAGCAAAATTAAACAGCATTGACTCAAAATTTCATAATTAAGAACTATAATTTTACTAAATGCTTAAACAATTGTGCAAAACTTATTCAAATCATAATGACAATAGATAATAGTATGGGTTTACATCTATTCTCCAACAATACTGAAATCCTGAAAACACTTAATACTTACTAATACTTGGTTGGTTGGTTGGTTACTTACTTTACTGCAACCAACTACACAGCCTTTTACAATGAAGTGTCATTGGATAGGAATCAATTTTCTGAGGAGTGGAAACCTTTTTTGAAGAGTTTTGATGCATAGAAAATGCTCTAGTGAAAGAAATTCAAACTGTTAACATACTAATGCATTAAAATTTTCCAAACTTTACAAAAATGTGGGTCACATTTTTATACGTTTTTATCCTATTTTCATCTTTCATAAGAACAACACAAACCTTTTTTAACCTAACTTAGCAGGAAACAAATTGTTCAATATGAACTAATTTTTCATCGTTCCATCTTATCAAAAACCTCTTTAAAATAAATTTCTGACACTTGAGAAAAAAATTCCTATCCAATGACATTAAATGATGGCTGTACAATAAATAAGACAATTGGTGCAATTAGCTGCAATTACGTTTATATTAACCTATCTAACATAGGCTAATTAGGTCACTTGTTAGGTTGGGCTAGTTTAAATTACTAATTAGGTAAGGTCAGGTTAGATTAGGTATTTTTACATGTAAATATATAACACAACACAATCATGGCAGAAAAAAGTCATCATAACAGCATCAATATTTCAAAATATGGTATCTGCAATGGGTTTCATACCGCAACATGTTACACTCAAAATATACTAGGCAAAGTATCCTGGTAAAGGAAAATGCCATACCTGAATTTGAGAACAGTAAACATGCAAAAACGGTAATACAATTTTGTGTCAGATGTCACAAAATCAGCTTTGGTTACAATGGGTAACCCAAGATATGAACAAGTATTTAGATGATTTATTTCTAACGTATTTAAAAGAATCAGGATATGTTGAGTTATAAGCTGTAAATCTGTGTGACATAAATACAAAATACAATTTTTCAATAATCTTTTAGCATTTGCCGACACAAAAACACAAATTTAATAAAGAATCTTACAATACTTTTAATTAAAAAACACATTCTGGAACCATATCTTTACCGAGTGAAGTGTTTATCAAGCGCGACTACAAATACCTACTTCATTGATATAAATTGAAAATTTTACATCATGACCTGAAATTTGTATATCTTTGTAATAGATCGGTTATATTTATATACATAAACAAATTTATGTTAGTATTTAGTTAAATTTATTTAGATCCTCGCACACAAACTTCAAATTTTCTTATCAGGGGTTTATGCAAAGCTTATAATTGTAAGCATGAACAAACAACAAATACCTGCAACGATGAAATTGATGCTTATTACAATATATAACCATAAAATACTAAAATACACTAATATTCGCATCGTAACGAAATTTCAAGCCTTCATATCGTTGTCTTATCCTTTGATTCATCGTAATATCCCATTTTACACACCATGTAACCTAAAGTATTCTATCCAATAAATCTCTGTACAAGATCACATCACTTCATGGCCACCTAGCGGTAGTATTTAAAAAGTACAAACGTATTTTCCAATGGTACAATACCGAGTTGATATCATTATATATTTATTTATTTAAGACCAAATATTCAAGACAATTACCTGTAAAAGTTAGTAATAGCTGAAAAATTCTAAGTATTCGACGTATGAAACTTGTGGTTGTAATTACAGAATAACTTTTTTATTCAATGATTTGGACACAGGTATGTTTTCTTTTTTTTAGGCTATTTATCCTAAAATTTCCTCGTGCAGATATCTTACAGACATTTTGATTTTTGTAGGCGATGTAAGATTACAGAAGTAAGTAGTTTTCATAGCCCGATGCTATGGATTAAGTCTGTAAGCGGAAAGTGCATCCAGGTTCCACTTAAGAAGAAAAAAGATAAAATCTAATTACGAAGAGCAAACAAACGAACGAATAGAAATAGATAAAAAAAAGATTAACTGACATCAGCCCTCATTTTAAGTTGAAGCTAAAAAATTAAAACATTCATATCAATTTCCATGTTATCGATCCACGGCTTTTAATCATATATCACACATTTAAATATGCATTGAAATAAAAAGGAATTTGTTCGAGTGAACTGAACGTTGTCTACAGAAGCTTAAACGTCAGTTCCAAACGAATTATTTATGTAATTATGATGAAATTTAAAAAACATTTGTCATCTAGGATCAATTCTTTTTATGGGACTAAACAAACATTGGAAATCTTGAGTGAAACTTAAAAAAAAAATGAAAATACGTGAAAATTTTTGGCTATAGTTGGTAATAATGCAAAGAATGAAAAACTCTAGCGGCAAAAGTAGCTGACTCACTCGGAAGAACATGGTTAGTAAAATACAATTCTGGTTTCGTTATTCCGGCGAATCATTTTTGTAGGCCTCGAAATTTATAGACGAACTCGAGTGAGCTTTGCCCTTAATGCTACTTGTTTCGCTATTTTGTAGTCTTAATCTTATTCTAATTGCCATTCACCGAGAACTGAAAATGACAATTTACTTTTCAGGCGGTCAAGTTCGTTAATGTGGTCAAGTATTCGTATCAAGAACGCAACCATGTGATTGGTAAAAAATTCATCCTTAAGGAAGAAAATTAAAAATTATTCATAAGTTCAAATGCGGTTGACATACAGTACAGTGTTGGGTTTTCAATGCTTTATAACTACTGATGCGTGACTTATGTGATGCTTAGGCTTCCTTTCCTAAGAAAAACACTCCGCCTTTTGACGAAAATCCTTTCGCTGCAGCCGAGGATTGAACCCTCACTTCCCAGTAATGAACTGAACGCGTTACTAATGCCCTATTTACTAGTATTTAGATCTCTTGGATGAGTACCATTAAGATATATAAACATATCTGTACACTTGTGACCTTAGCACTGATAATAAAAGATGAAAACTTTTATCAATTTCCGTAATTATTCATAAGTACACACTGTATACTTTAATGCAAGGCGATACATAAACTTCGTAGAGATCCATTGATTTGTCACAGCAGGGCTTGAGTGCGTAACCAAGCTACATAGAATTTAAAAGAGCTATAGCTTACAGGAAATGAACATTGAAGACATCTCGCGAAAAATACTAACAATACTGTTAGAATAAAAAGCACAAGCCTAGCTCATCAAAAATAGCAAAATTAATACTCAGAACAACACGACGGTTTTTAATTTTTTATTTATCGCTATTTCAGAAAACAGTAAAATTAAAATTGGACTCAACAATTCTGAAGTGAACAAGACCAAGTTTTCAGTACTATGTTTTAATACACATGTACTAATTACATTACATGAGTAATAGGACGAAAAGAGTATTTATATCTTTTTCACCGATGAAGTACAACAGAAATTAAATTAGCATTCCCTGCATTTTCCCCAAAAAATCGGTATAATTTCGTACGTTGGGCGTTTATTATATACTTATAATTAACGCACCACGGAGTCAGTTATTGATTTCGTTAATCCTATAGAACTACTGAAAAAATCCCAGTTTAATCGAGTAGGAAACAGTTTTACATAATATTGAATAATAATAGAATATAGACCAGATATAAACAAAGAAAAATGTTACAAGCACAAAATAATGGAAAGGAAAATAATCTTGTTTATTTAACATTTAGTAAGAATGCGCATCGTCTGCTAAAGAACTGAGCATGTATCGTTGTCATGGCAATGGCATCCATCCCGTTCCCACAGCACCCCCGTACCATTATACAGTATATGATTGCAGTCCAACGCACGCGATCGAGTGCCAAACACAATGGATGGTTGCCATGGTGACAGCGTCAACGCCGTCACCATGGCAACAAGAGATGCAGGCGCCTAGTTACCTCACGCAACCAAGTCGCCAGCCACGCTATCGACACCGCAGTGCCTGCTCTGGAGCTTCGGTCCCAAGAAGAAAGAAAGGTTTCAACCTTCCATCGATCCATCCCAGTCACACCTTGACGCCAGATCGTCTATAATTACCAACACTTATAGCCGCCCAAACCCAGATATCGCTGCCAGGTTATCAATGGGGCGGCGAAAATGTTGAACTGGGATTCCATCGCGTTAACCTCTTACCCGGGAAGGACGAGTTAACTCGTTAACCTACGTTAACTCGTTTACCTACGGATGCTCGATTTTAAAGAAGAAAGAAACTAGGACGACACGAGTGATACTCCTTCTTTAATCTCTTTCGGTACAAACCGACCATTTCCGAGAGTACTCGTGCATCTAGAGCAAATAAAGTCATCTTTATTTGCTGCAGAGTATGATATACATGGGAAGGGGTTATTCAGCTTATGAAATTATATGTCAGCTTCTATTTTTTCAAAAACCTAATTTCAATCAATAACGAAAAGTAGCTGAACTGACACGCTACACTACAGTTTAGTGTCTGCTTTCATATAGACGTAGAATGTGGCAAAAATTCAGTTTTTAAGCAGGAAATTGTCATTGTTTGGAAATTGTTATCTACAGTACTATGAAAGTTATCGTTAAAAAAGTAAGAACCATGAAGAACTCCTATGAATGTGCATGCTACTTAAACCTTGGGGTGCTCTTATTTTTAACTGGACTCAGTAAAAAAATCAGAGAAGGCTACATGGAAAAATGTTTAAGTATTAGGCAAAAAATTTTATCCCCAAAGCAAGCGGAGCAAATAAGAAGCAAGGTGTCCCCTAATGGGGCCCATATGCAACAAAGGAAAGGAAAGAAGCTTTAGAGACAAGCGAAGAAGATATCTCGCGTTACCAGTACTACTCGATTGGATTCACCGGGCAGAGATGATCCTTCAGCTCGCTTCAGAGAGGATCCTTCTGCTCGCTTCAGAGATGATCCTTCTGCTCGCTTCAGAGATGATCCTTCAGCTCGCTTCAGAGATGATCCTTCAGCTCGCTTCAGAGATGATCCTTCTGCTAGCTGCAGAGATGATCCTTCTCCTCGCTTCAGAGATGATCCTTCAGCTCAGGCTGATACCGGAAAGCTTCAGGCATCTGAAGCGTTCCGGTGCAGGGACGCGAAGAAGAGGCCAGCCAAGCGACACATTGCGAGACTCACCCGAAGAAATTCTTTACAGAGCAGCACAAGACTTGGGTGACAACCCATTATGGGAGCAGGATGTGGAAACGAAGTTCTCACTCATTTCTGCCCCTTTATTACTATAAATTCTCGTACTTATTCAATCACCATTT
>VOMN01098986.1:0-54083 GCA_014899125.1 Orchestia grillus | reverse complement strand
TGAAGAATAGATAGAATTAATCGACTAGGATTCAACTGATTTAACTCAGATTCTAGTTCCCCACCTCTCGCGAATTTGCGGACAGCAAAAACTCACTTACAGTAACACAGTCGACTGACTCGAACGAGCTGCTCCAGGTGGACCATCGCAATATTCTAATAGAGATTAGCTACTTTATCCCAGATCGCAGTCGAGCAAACTTATGTCTTCTAGCTCATTCGCTTAACTCCGATGTATAACAGGGTCCCTAGCCTGAAATCAACTTTTCCAGTTTTTGTAACCTTTCATTTGCCCCTCGGTGCAATTGCGCAATTTGGTGCGTACTGTTCTAAAGCAAGCCCAACTGCTGAGCCCTCGCATCCAGCCTAAGCAGGTTCCTGGAAGCGACCGCTGACCCAAATGAAACCCAAATTACGCCCGTAGTATAGGCACGGCGATCGGTTCCGTCATGCTGACGATCCTTTCACTGCGAATTTCGCCAACGAAGAGATCCAGAAACCACACAGCGCACACGCATGCTATAGTTCATAGATCTGAACCGTTTAAAAAACTATGAAAACCCTCAGCTTTCAGTCAGTCGATAATTGCGTTTTGAAATTTTCTCTCAAGCTAAAGCTACATAGTTGTAAAAATTAGCTATGTATGTACGAGCGAAAATTGATTGGATACTCTGAAAAATCTAATTATTTTGTCTAATTTTGCCCCACTCGATAGTGCACTGAGCGGACACTTCACGGTAGGTTGCGCCCCCTGGTTTGTGCAGCGACATCGTTGGTGTTGTTGTTGTGGTGCTCCTTTGATACCGGCACATATCCTCCTAGATATAGACTTTCATCTAATTTTTCTAGTTGTAAATAAACCTTGCTTACATGCTTCGTTTATTTCGTTTTTCCATCACTGGAAAACAAAACATTTGAGGTGACTGCTCAGTTTTTGAGATACCTAAACCTCTAGAAATTTGAAATCCAGATTATTTGAGATTTTTTCTTCGTTTTCGTTAACCACAATTTTTATATCATCTACAAATTTTTCGAATCAAACTTGAGTACTGTATTATTGCACTCGTAATACTACATCATAAACAGTATATCTC
Source organism: Orchestia grillus (assembly GCA_014899125.1). Classification (NCBI taxonomy): domain Eukaryota; kingdom Metazoa; phylum Arthropoda; class Malacostraca; order Amphipoda; family Talitridae; genus Orchestia; species Orchestia grillus. Next base: position 52,990 of record VOMN01098986.1, on the reverse strand, counting down.
ATGTTGCATGTACTTCTTGTCGTTGTTCATTTGAAGATAACGAGAAAAATTTCTACGGCAAAACAGCATGACTGGAGCATTGCCTAAGAAAACATCGACCAACATCCGCCAATTGTTCGGTTTTAAAAACCAGCGAAAGCGCCCTTAAGTCAAAGGTTAGGTTCGTCTGCAAGTGCCACTGATAGAGCTCGGAAATGGAAAGAGATCCTGCGTGCATTGAGGTCACCATGCACGAAGTTAATCACGCGTGACTAGCTTCTCCAGAAGATTCGAAAGCTAACGATATCATTTTTTTCAGTCATTTGAATTTCTGTGATCACGTTTGACATTTGTTTCAAATTGGCCATTGACCTCAGGCTTTACGACGCCAAATGCATGCGCTCAAAATGGTAGCACAAGTGGATAAAACGCTCGTAAAAATTGCTGATAAGGAAAAAGTTGACGTTAGGGAACGCACTTAAACCCAGGACTAACGACCGATATTCAGTGCCCTCCTCCGATTAATTTAGGACACAATGCTAAAGCCTTGTACACTTTGCAGAATGAATCATTTCAAAGTCTTTTAATCATGGATACGTGTATGTCCTGAAGCCTGAAAACTTGCAGTGGGAAACAGAATCTCGTTTTATACTACCACTTCAAAAAATCTGTTCGGCCGCAAGCTTGTATTATCAATAATTATAAAATCTGTCCTACTTCCAATTCTTCTCATAACTTGATGATGGTGGAATTATAGAAAGTCAATTATCAACGCTTTAGGACACTTTCATTCCATGGTGCATAATACTAACAGGTTTATGGAAATATATTTTTTTGGCATTTGGGGGAAGTCATTATATTTTAAATACTACAAGCTCGAGGTAGAAAATATCAATGCATGATACTTGTCATTAAAGTTGAAAGTAACAGGTTCTGTTGGCTTCCATATGCCTGATGTGTTACATGTGAATTAAGTCTCTTCTCTATATTTTGAATGGATTTTTTCAGTTAATAAAATTCTTTCTTAGTGCTAGGAGAGCTATGCTCTGAATAGCCATTTGACAGATTTGAGAAAAAATACAACTCACTTCCACCTTTGTTTTTTAAGGAAACACGTTACAAATATGCATCATGATAATTCATCAAACAGAGTTGGTCGTTTCCGACTCACTCTAGTTTTTCAATGACCATACTTTCATTTCTTATTGTTGGATGCATTGACGGCTGATTAAGGAACTTGATTTTTAAACGCATAAGCTGAATGGATTTTTTTACCAAATAATACGAACGCACCTGCAAAGCATACGACATTTCTAAAAGTAATTTATTGCCCACATGTTGCTCGCTTCATTGTTACCGGGGCCTCTCGTAGCGTACTGCCACTCACTTTACGCATTGTTCCTTCCAGTTCCCCAAAGCGCCTCTACCTACAACCGCTACTCCGATTGCGACATCTCTTCCCCCCAAACACACCACGACCTCCTCGAAAAAGAACCAAAACAGTCAAGCGTCAAAACCAGCGCTCCAGAACGGCAAGTCCACGGTCACCGATTCTGTTCCGACATGCGTGCCCGAGAAGAAAAAGAGCCAATCGGCCTCTACCGAAAGTAAGCCAACCGCAGCGAAGGTCTCCGCAGCGATGCAACTGAAGGTTGCGCACAACCGCCAAACCAAGGTGAGTACACACGTTGCTGCAGATTGCAAAGGAGCCGCTATTTGCACTCGGGGTGTCGCCTCAGAACACCAAATAATATTATTTGTTTATGGTAGGGAGGCATATCCACCGAATTAACCATAGGGACGGTTTCCCTCCGCACCTCACCGATTTATATCTCTTGTTCTGTTTTGCTTGTTGGGCAGTGGTAGTCATCCTTGCAAGCCGAAACCGATCCCGGTAATTGAGTATTCTAAAATTATTCTTCTATATTAAGTATGGAACGTGTATGCATGTACACTGAAACCACTTGGAAATTTTCGACATACCGAGAGAAAAATATTAATCCTGTAGCTTTCTTACGATAGGTAAAAAATTGGTAGTGTTGACCTTTTAAACTTTAAAAGAAGCCTTTCTGGTTAGTAGTTATTCAGATTTTTAATCTTACCTTAATGAAGAAGAACAGCAAAGTTACGAAAACTTATGTTTCACGTCGCTTCGTCGATTTTAAAATACAAAGCGAACACATTCGAGCAACACGGACGAACATCACATGTATCGCTCACGTGCAACGGCAACCCTACGCAATAGAAGCGTTGAGGCGAGCAACGCGGATTTGCAAGAAGCGCCTGCGCAATTGCGCTTCGTGACGCGTTGATGTGAGAAGGGCTGCTGCATGATAACCCTTGCCGTGAGAAGACTTGCGCTGTAGTTTGCCGATGCATGCAGCTTCCCGTAATGGCAACGCTATCTCTGAGGTCACGCGCTCCCTATCTGTCGTCGCTTTTCGAAGTGACCTTGTTTTCCTGCGTGTCAGTACAACAGGTACATCAGACTTTAGATTCATCTTGCTTAAACTTAACTTATAGTCAAAGTGGAAGTGTTGATAGATTTTTCCTAAGCTCAAAAAAATGCAATAAATACATCGAATTTGTACTGAGCTGTAAATTAAATACGATTCAATTTCGCGGAATACTCGCGTTCCCAAAATGAGTTTATAGGTCAAATATCAAATTTATATCCATCCCCTGTTTTGAATCCCTTGAAGAGCCGACAAAGTCCAATGTTTATGGCTCAGCTAATCGAATTTATCTAGTTTATTCCCCTGCAGCTCTTGAGTCAAGAAAGTGAGCAGATGTAGCATGTGCACTGAGGTCGTAAACCTTTGTTCTTTTATGAATTTATAGCTTCAGCGACAGCTCGAGGAAATTTATTTGATTGTCTAACCTATTCTAAACTTTAGCCCAAGAATTTTTAATAAATAATATTCATGCACCCAATTAATATTGTTAATTAATGGTACGAATGTTGTGTAGTCAGATTTGGAAAATTTTTGTAGACGTATTCTGTTATCAACTGCACTCAAGGCTCGTTCGATATGCTGGGTGCGGAGAAAGTTTCCGAAGTAAATAAATTGTCAAGGTTTTTACAGTGGATATGGATCATGAATTACCACTGAATATCACATATAACTAATAGTATCACAAAACATTTTCTGAGTCTATCTTTCTATGTGGGCACTTTTTTTCGCGAACCACTCTCTGGAGTCTCCCTTTGACGCTTTCGAATGACGCACGCAGCTTCTCGTGAGTAGTTTTGTTCTACACCTACCTCTTGACCAATATTATATCGTTAACAGCGGCATGCACAGACATCAATTTCCTAAATGGACCAAACAGTGAAGTTCAGGGGATTCAAATTGGAAGAAGATGGAGTCCACATTTTCTTACACCTGAACTTGGGAAACTTTGTTTGACAACTCTCCTAAACGTTATCGGTCGTGTGAAGGGCCCACCGTCTTGCAGGAAAGTAAAATCATCGTTCTTGAAGTATTTCTTCATTCCATGAAGGGGAGGAACCAAAATTTCATTAATGTATGAATTCAAGTTAGCTCTCGTGCATTTTCGACATTTTATACACAGCCGCCCAAAACATAATAGAGGTGGCTTTTGATGACAATAAACATTTCTCATGCCGTCTGGGATGTTTTTACCTTGCATTCTCAGCGCTCTGTGATTCGGAGGCTTGAACGTTTTCTCTACTGTGAGCATATTTACATCAGAAACATCTTTCTTCCTTGTGCGCCATCCTTCAGGAATTCAAAGAAGCTAACCTCTGTCTACTCGTTTTTGTCTATGGAGGTCAGTGAGTTATAGACGCTTCTTCAGCTAAAAGGAAGAAAATTTGAGGTCATGTATGCCTATAATACCCATTGATTTTTCACTGATTTCAATTTTTGTACTATTTTTCTAACAGATTGCTCGATATTTTACCTGTTCCTCTGCGCTTGGCATTCGTGACTTCAGGGATGCAAACTGAGCGCGAGCGTCTACTTAATTTTGAGGCCGTTTTATCGGTACCAAATTCATTGAATCTGCTCATAGTGTCGTAAACAGTGAATTCACTATATTCAGAGGTTCTTTCATGTTGGACTTCGAAACTTAGGTCGATGAACCTCAACAATGGCAAGAAGCTTATTCATTTTCTCAAATTTGAATGTACAATCATATGTAATCTGTATGGAAATTAAGTACATGGCTATAATTTGATCTATGATAGTAAGATAATAAATAATTTAAACTAATATTGATTTCAAGTGTAACAAGATTGCAGGCGTTTCTGCCCAACCCTGTAAATGCTGTCAACCATTTGCCCTACTGTATTACCTCAAAACGCCATGAATTCAGGAGTCTCAGCAGCCTCAAACCTCTAACTGAAATTCTAGGGCACCCACCACAGTAACTGCCATGCTTGGTGCGGGGCTCATTCGAAGAACTCGCTTCCAAATTGCTAGTTGAACTTGAGATAATGGTTGGGCCACCCTTCACCGAGTTCGAAGCGCCGTTATGCTGGTCCGAGCAATGACCACACTCGCGGTATCAACTCTACCTTGCCGACCCGCCCGCATATACAAAAAAGTTGTATGGAGCTTTTTAACTGTCACACCGTTCATCATCTCGACAATTAGTTTCCATTCGTTTACATTAGTGCACCTAAGACCATCATGAGATGGGTAAATAAGGATCCGGGTATAAAAACATGTCTTTTGTCGTGCTCCTAGAGTTAACTGCTAAACTCTGGTGAAAGAAAGTAAGCATGTCGAATTGGCAGCCTTCCATCACATTTGCTATACTGACTCTGTCTTCTTAATCCCATTAAACATTCTATAGATGAAGAATAATAGCGACATAAAATTCAGTAACCATTTTCAAATATTCTCGTATCAATTGAAGTACTGGTATGTATATATATATTCGATTATTCTATTGCAAGTCACATTCCCTGTTATATTTCTAGGTCCTGTGTTTGTTATCTTTTAAAATTTGAGCTTAATTGGTTTACTAACCTCAAAGGGTTAAAACAACAACGAATTTTGAAGAATTACTGAGCATCAGAAGTAAATGATACCACAAAATAATTCATTCTAGGCACTGCTCTCCTGAGAAAACCAATTTTAAAACATAATATCACAATTGATTCTCTAGAAGAGTAGGGGTTCAAGGTACACGAAGTGCGCAGATGTGGGCCGGAACATTGCCCCGTCACAAGCCTGCACGTCGACAGCGATTAACATGGATAAAACGTTCTGAGAAGCAAGGCTTGGAGCTTGGCATGGCAAGGAGTGTGCCGGTATTTCCTGCGCTCATACGAGGATGGGAGAGGTATCAATTTTGAGCCTAGGAGCTCTTGTACTCAACTGTATTGTTTATCATCCTATTATAGTTGGTTAAGGCGTCAACTGTCCAAAAAATTACCGCTACTCACGATAACGTGAGTTGTACTCTACCTTGTGCTCACTCGAGGATTTCAATACTCATAGTTTACCTAAGTGGGCATACATGAATAATTTATCCCTTTGAAAAGAATACATAAGCAGGTCGAGCTTATCAACCCAGCACTTTCTTTACTATATTAGTTGTACTTTCCTTTGTTGTACCGAGGACCACGGTCGAGTGAAAACATATGAAAATCAGTAATACTGAGTAATTCATCCTCATCGTTGAATGTTCACAAAATAAACTAATTCAGATACATCGACTTCAGTAAATGACTCAAGAACTGAATAAATAAGAACAAATGAGTGCGTACCTTTGGTGGAGTCGACAGGGGGAGGTACAGTGGTGATGTCCTTGCTGGTGGTGACCTGCCCAGCCGTGGTGATGGAGGCGCGAGCTCTGGTGCCCGCCTGGCCCAGTAGGGACGTGGACCGGAAGTCTGGTCTTCTGTCACATGAAAACAAAAGGAATATTTTCTTCTTTTACTTGAACCTGAAGTCTGGTCTTCTGTAACATGAAAACAAGAGGACTATATTCTTCTTTAACTTGGACCGGAAATCTGGTCTTCTGTCACGTGAAAACAAGAGGACTATATTCTTCTTTTACTTGGACCTGAAGTCTGGTCTTCTGTGACATGAAAACAAAAGGAATATTTTCTTCTTTAACTCGGACCTGAAATCTGGTCTTCTGCCACATGTAAAGAAAAGTAATATATTCTTCTTTATCTTGGACCTTTAATTTGACCTTTTGTCACGCGAAAGCAAAAAGAATACTTTCCTTTAGCTTGTATTTCTGAGACCCATGAGAGTAAGACACTTCTCAATTGAATGTTTCTCGGAAGCGTCCCTCGACAGGAGAACGCTGGAGATGGATTTCCCGGGATCTCATCATGATGAAATCTACAGTGATTACTTAAATTGTTTAGTAAAATCTTGTAACATTCTGTTACATAATTCTGTGTTCACTATTTGTGAATATTAATTGAAAATTTTGCTACCCCGCGAAAAATATTCTATAAACACCGTTCATTTGTTTTACTGAATATCAAATTGAAAATATATTGTCCGTAACTGTCTGACCTGGGCAAGTTCAAATGTCATTCGGTTTATAAAGTATTTTCTAATTTTCATGAATACTTTACTCATTGCGTTTGTCATCATTTAAGACTTTTTCCGATCCAATATTTGTTTAGTTCTGAATGTTCCAGAACAATGGGTTATTATTTGCTAACTTTTAATTTTTACATGAGTTCAAGCATTGACGCACGTATTTAAAGGAAAGACAAGTCTCGTTAATATGATGCTGCTTTCTGGAAGAGGCCATTTCTGGCTGGGATTAGAACTGCGCGTTGGCTGAAGAAAGTTTTACGATTTCCTGTTTCAACTAGGCCATGGAATACTGAATGACACCATGGAATCTGAGAGCCATAGTTATTGGCACTCATACATCGTGAAAGTTGTTAATGAACTGAGTATCTTTCATTTCTATTAATTTATCACCAAAGAAAATTGAACTTAAGTAGACCTTCATTGACATGAAGCTGCACAGTTGACGCTATTTTGTTTTTTAAATCTTAAACGAACACATGAGCATGATATTACACATATGTACTTTATCACTTTCTTATGGTATCAATTAAGATGTGTTCATTGATACGAATTCTCCAGCCTCAGACTAATTAAATATCGTTAAAGTGAAAACGATAGCGAGTTTTTACACACGTGCGACCAGTTCTGTTCCTTAAGAGGGCGATTCAAAATTTAATCGCAAATATGAAATCTTCCAATGCATTTCAAGTCAACATTCTTATGACAATTAGGCGCAAACCCCACCTGTGATAAATACATATACGTACGGGGTATTAGAAAACTATTAACTAACGGTACAAACTTCGACAGAAGATTTAAAAACCCAAAGAATGAGTTTTTCATGGATAAGTAAAAATCCAAACATCATTCTCGAGAGATCGAATTTCAAAATTGTGGGGAAGCCTCCATTGTCATTGGTGACGGAAGTTTATTTGATTATATAAATTGTCACAGATTTGGAATTACATTAAATTTCGAAACGTCCGCCTGCTACGCCGATGCAGGTCCGGTACCTACATAGAAACGATTCCCGTACACGCTCAAACACTCGTCTACCATCCGCAATAAGTCCTGCAGCGTCAACTGTCCTTCATATAAGACCTATATCTGTTGCCATTGGGTCTTCATATATTAAAATTTTCACGTGGACCCAGGGTTAGATGTATAAAAGTGTCAAATCTGGAGATCTCCCTGACCATGGTACTGCCCCCAAAGCGTCATCGCTGATGGGTTAAAGTACGGTCATGATATTGCTGCACATGCCTTGAGCAATGCGCTGTAACTGCAACCTTTACGTTCCGATGTCTCAAAAACGATGAGTAATACAATTTTTACTTATTCGGAAAAAAAAGTTACCCCTGTAGGATTTTCATCTACAATAAAAGTTTGTACCCTACAGTAAAAGTTTGTTCCATCAGTTTTCGAACTCTCTGTGTATAAAAATTCATATCATGTATTGTTGAGACGGCCAAGGAAAGAATGATTTTCCCATAATTCCGTTATGTTCAACCGTGCTAATTTATATACATTGAAACATACGAATGTTTTTTACACTCTTATAAACATCCAATCAGTTTACAAACTTTCAGCTGTAGCCGGGGTGAAGATTACATGTGCGTGTTATTAATGACTTTCTAAAATCTCGTGGGGAAGTGAATTCTCTTACAGCTGCACAGGTCGTTTCTCCTGTGCACATGTAGCTAGCTGGAATTACAGCTCACCTTTTTATGGCCAAGTATCTGTTAGAGAAGTTAAGGTTCTTTACTTCATACGTAAATTTCTGTTACAGCTTCGATGAATTATTTGGTTTTAAGTGCAAAAATAGAATTTTGGTAAGTGCAAAAAAAATTTCAATGTAATTCATAATAATTATTGGTCAAATACGAAATGGATATCATATAATTTCATATTTATTAATTTATACCTATTCAAGAATACCCTTGAAGTACTATGCTGAAACAGTTATTGAAAGAAAACTTTTATTTAACATGGGAAACTATATAATTCTGCCAATCTCTACATTTGTGGGAATGATTAAAAATTTGTGCTCTACGCTTGTAAAAAATTTCAATATCACATTTTGATACATTTCTTAAGCAAGTGTAACTCTTAGAAAGAAGTAAAATTTTAAACTCATCATAGTAATAATTTCTAAGCATTCACCCGCAGTGGATTGCAGGACATCAATTTTTTAACCAAATTTGCTTTTTCTTTCAAAAGACTTTCCAGTTTCCCGAAACTAAAGAAAAGTCGTAAGGAATCAAGGGGAGATATTCTTGACATGCTACGGGATGTAAAAAAAAAATTCGTTCATCTCAAGTCATTGGAGAATTAAATAATCAGTCCGGATTGAAATTTCGCTATGAAAACAAGCTAAACATCAGTTTTCCGTACGGTAAAGTTGTATGCCCTAATAACAATGAAAGCTTCAACTTGATCCATGAAAGGAAGAGGTCTTATCGTTATAAGAATTTTTCGAACCAGTATGGTTGACCAAACGTAATAAAAATAGTCTTAAAAGTTAACACTAGTATCATCAACACTCTATCAACAAATTTTTACATTCCAATGTAGGATGGAAAATTGAAATCAAGTTTTATTTACGCAATAGTTTAGACGTAAGAAGACATGTTAATCTACACTATCAATACTCTATCTGCTTTGTTGAAGAATCTAGTACAAGATAAGTGCCAAGATGCGACACATTAATCTTCAACCGGTACCGTTAGGATGCCGCTACAGCCGATTGGTGCAGACTTGCGCGATTGCTATCGCTGAAAGCGGCTACTGAGTTTTCCTCCCAAGCAGTGAAATTATCTTGATGAATTTTCGCTTTGTTTTTTCCGTTCATTAGTTTCCTTTGTCCTTTATTTTTAGTTTCAGAACACTTTGTAAATTTGCCGTCTATCATGTAAAACAGGATGTTCCGGAAAAATCCTATTTTACGTGAAAAACTACATGACTACAAAATGCACTGAAATTACAAATAAAAGGCAAAGGAAACCGTGGCTTCAAATAGGAATAATTTCATGCTATTATGATACCGTATTATTATATAACGTCTATCTGTCTGTGTTACACTATTGTATGGATTGCTGCCGAACATTTACTGCAAAACTATTCACTTGCCAACGTTTATTTTATTACAACAGAACTTTTTTATACAAGAACGTCAATATGCATCTGGCAAATTTTGTTTTCAATGCTGTGAACCCCAATCTGCGAGTTGAAGAATGATCGTGTGTTGTAAAAATCAACGACTTCAAGCTGATATAATTCAACAAGAGAATTGATTGGGTCCAGCGGAACTGATATTAGGACTTTAAAATTGTATTAACGAAATGCAGGCACTACCAATTACAATTGCGTTTATTATTCAAAATTATAATACATCATCTTGAAATAAAGGTTTTCTTAATATTTCAGAAATTTTTCTTGTTATATTACTGTCTTACAATATTATTGTGCAGTTTGGGCCGTTGATGACATTCATTTTGGATTAAAACTATGAAATGCACTTTAACTTGGCTGCCTAGAGAAACGTGTTCGCTTACTTGAAACGACTGTTGTGAATGGCTTAGTTTTCTTCAAAATATATACCGAAGAAGTCAAAAGTTTTATGTAGTGCTTGTTTCTATGAGGAAAAAAACATAGCTTTTAATTTATTTCAAACCATGACATCAATAACGAAAAATCTGAAATAACTTTAATCTTCAACTCATGGTTTCGATTTTTTTAGCTTCTACAAAGAGAGAGTTGCTACCTACGTTTTTAGAAAGTACGAGCTTGTAAATTAGCTGTGTTGACAGTGTTTCCTCATAGATTGAGCTCCTTTTGTGAAATAAGTAAACATCTTGATTATGTGACAGATAAAAGTGGAATAGACGAGTATATATATACATATATACATATAGAGCCAAAAGGACCCGTTGACCATAGACATTCGACAATAAGGGATCCTATGATCTTAGCGCATACAAAAGGTAATTAAAATATTGTACAGCAACCAGATGAGCGCTAAATGGTTGACTTATTAAAACCAGACCGGATTTATGCAGCGGAGTTGAGTAGTTCAACGGAATGCACAATACTGCATGTGGTTCGGGGCATGATCGAGAGCTTTAGCTGCCGCGGCAGAGCTTACGTAACCCCGGGGGTCAGGAAACTAGTTGAGGGCATCTCAAAACACACCTTTAAAGCATCAGAGTCTTTGATGAATCTCGAGCGCAGTGTTGAGTCATTAAAACTGGTAGAAACCAGAATAGGGACGGAGAAAACATCTTTGAATTTTGCACATTTGGCAAAAATAAAGCATGGTGGTAAAAAAGACGTAAAATTAGTACAGTAAAGAACCGCATAAGAAGGATCTGAGAGGAGCTTCGTGAAGTTACTGGCGAATACGGAGAGCTCGAGGAGGTACTCAAAGCAGACCCAAGATGGGTCTGCTGGGGGTTGAGAACAAGACTTAATTTCTGTCAACCGACTGTCGAGTAACGGCACTTCAAGCTCTTCAATAATTACCATTCGAAGAAATAAAGTTATCTTCAATCACCGCAGAAAATAAATAGCATAATCATCCCATTTTCTCTACTCCCAGAGTCGAGCAAACTCAGTAAAGCTTCTGTCCCGAAGCAACTCCACAGTACAGCATCAGTATTCGTATTATTCGGCATATGGCTAGCTTCAAAAAGGATGCACCCGACAAATTCTATCGAGGAAATCAGTATTCGTGAGCTGAACATCAGAAAAAGTGGATACCGACTACAACCTCAAAAACGGAAATCGATAAATGCAGTAACTACATCAAGGACGCAGTTATTTTTCATTGATTATTCACCATCCTTCCTACGAGAATCCGGTCAAGTGGTCAACAAATTTTTTCTTTCATGAATACTTTTCAAAGTTAGCTCAAATTCCATACTTGGTGGGATGCACATATGTATGCGTTGAAAATTTAGCAGTGAGAAGGTTAGAAGTGAGAGGGTAAAATGGTTCCTAGGAACAGCGGGTAAACTAAATTTTAAAGTGATGTGCATTCATTATGTGCAGTTGCAAGAGGTTTTATCGCTAATAGTCTTCCTCATGAGTCCCTCTTTCAAGCAATACATGGGCCTTAATTCCGCAATCAGGAAAAGTGTATAATTTTTGGTGGTGCTTTTTTTCTTCTAGTACCGCTATTATGTCGATTCTCACTCGACAGGAAAATTTCTATAACTTCCATTTTTGTTTAATCTCTCACGGCTTCTTTAAAATAAGATTATGCAAGTAGTTTTATTTGTTTTTCCTGGACCCTTCTCAAATTTGCCAGAAAATATACATTTTTCTCCGGTGTCTTTGAGAGAGTTCGTGGTTCCTCTCTCGTTTGACGACTCTGTCATAAAATCTTTTGCTCAATAAAATGTCAATTAAAAATAAGGTTTCATGTTGTATCGACTAAATTATTAATTTAAAATTTATTGCCAAGTTACATGACAAGCATCACAAATTGTTTGTAAATATTTCATCCACACATAATAGATACACATTAACGCCAGACAGCCATACCAAGTACATATATTCTTAAAGATAGATTTGTGGGCTTTCAAATTATTCATCGAAAAGCAGGAGTGCACCAATTTGACGTCGCTCTGATTGCGTTGCTTTATCTGCTATGTTTGCAAAAGTTATTACTGAAAAAGCTTGACAGTCTACGTTCTCATCATTTTCATATTGAGCTCCTCTAGTTCTTTAGCGGCTCATATTTAGTGCAAAGAACAATTTTTTCCAACTCTAATTTAGAGTAAAGGTATCGAAAATAATTTACTTATTGAATCGAATTGAATATCTAAATGAAAATGAGTGCCACAATGAACATATTTTTTCATAGTTTGTAAGATTTTCATCCATCAATTTATGACAATACTGGTCCACTTTTGCGCGTTAAAGCAAAGTAAAAATTTAAAACCAATTTTATATCTTAGCTCACAGTCTCCGGCCGCAATGCTGTTAGAATGAAAGCAGCTTTGAAAGGTGCATCTGTCTCATTACATATGGACAAGATGAGAGACATGCGGCGCCCGTCTCTCGTCCTCGCACTCACCGCAAATTGTTGAGTTCTTGTTCGTGGAGATTCTTGGGTCGACTCCAGACTATGCTCTCTTCCTGCTCCTGCTTCCTCTGTTGTTGCGCTTCCAGCTCTTTTTCTCTTATCTCCTGCTTACTTTCTTCTTCCTGCTGCTTCTGCTGCTGCTGCAGGTACAAGCTCGTGATGGGCATGGAGGGCAGCTCGCGAATTCTGGTAGACGTGTAGTACGCGTGCGTCGTGAACTGGCACATAAAGTTTTCAGAATTTCCGCAGTCGAAGAGAAAACATGATCCAGCGTTCTGCAAAACAAGAATATATCTCACTGAGAAGGAAAAGTTTATTTTACTGACACTTACATATTTCTCAATCACATATCTTTGTCTGGATTCAGTACACAATTTTTGCTGCAATCAAATCTCAAAAATGGTGGGGGAGTCAACGTTACTAGAAAAAATTAAAAAAACAGTAAGATATTTTACGATCAAGGATTGAGGTACACTTCACGAATATTGACCTCAGTGGAAGGGTGCATCTTATCGCTGCAAGGCATTCCGAAACAAATCACTTTCAAATTAATATGTGTAGTGATATTTATTGCATCACACACCTCCAAAAATTTTAATGATTCACCACCAAAGCAATTTTTTACTCCTCGAACATTCATTTTAATACGAAAGTTTATGTATAAGATGAGAGAATAAAATGTGACTCACAATTTGTACTTTTTACCGTAAATTTATGATAATGATCATGCTTCAGAATGACCTCAATTTACCCTATACGTATGATGCTAAAAAAGTAGTCGTGTAGTAAGTTGTAGAAAAACAATTAGCTTGCAACCTTCAAAAAATGAATGATGAGACTGGAAATCCCTTCAAGAAAGCAGCTACATATACAGAAACTCAATTTAAAAAAAAAATCCGTCAATGATGGACCTAGGTGCACAGTCCAGATTATGTACAAACTTGTAGAGGTAATTTATTCTCATGGAGCTATTACTGAAATACTCGTACAAAGCACCACTTCTGCCCAATTTTAAATTTGTAAGTTTGACAATCTCTTGAATGAATGCGTACTAACTAAGAATTTGTCAAAACCATGAATAATACTTTCCTACGAACCGTGCACAGCAAGCCGTGCGGCTCCCACCCTGGTACTCGTACACGAGTCGTGCACAGCAAGCCGTGCGGCTCCCACCCTGGCACTCGTACACGAGTCGTGCACAGCAAGCCGTGCGGCTCCCACCCTGGCACTCGTACACGAGCCGTGCACAACAAACCGTGCGGCTTTCTCTCTGGCTCTTGCTGCTCGCCGCACAATGGCGCTCGACTGCCCTCTTCCACAAGCTTGCGCTTACGTCCCATCACACGGCTCGTTTGTTACAGTTTCCACAATGAAAAGTTTCGTTCCAAGCCAATTGAAAACCTTACCGGCATTGCCATTCATTTTCTCAATATTTTGTTCACAGTCAGTGCCAAAGAATTCGAATTTGGAACGCTGTAGTCTCCATTTTGCCTCGAATCTTGCTTGAAAATTTTATTCGATCGTGGTTTAAAATTAAGGTCATATTATTCAGAAATTTTCATTCACTCTCTTTACCACACCGTAGACCCGTAGCCAATATCAGCTACAATTTAAATATTTCTATGTGGAGTCGGTGTGCTATATGTGCTAATCACCTACATTGCTAGCCATAAGGCTACGACCTCATATAATTTTTGTTAAGTTTGACTGCTTAATTATTTTGATGATTCAGTTAGTTGTAGTCAAGGCTACGGGCCGGTTGCGCGTAACTTTGGCGACCCTAAACATACAAGCGAAATATTGTGACATTCATCAAGAAAAATGAAAAAGGAAATTGTGAGTAACGTCAAGAAAATAAATCATCTTGGTCATATCTCGTTACGAGAAAACACAGCCTCATAGTGTGAAAATTGTTAAAAATGCCATGAGAAATATCTTATTTCTATCAAATTTTGATAATAACGTAGAGCTTTCGAGCTTATACTGCTTCCACCCCCAGTAGATAAGTTCTCAAAAAAGCACTAATGTAATGCACAATTAGTTCAGTACAATAGGCATAGGCTACCGCATATTCCTATAGGGATATGTTCAATAGGAATATGCTACTGCATGTGATAAACAAAATTTCTGCCCAATTCCATATTCAAGATCAGATATGAACCTAAAAATCAAGCCGAAAATCAATGGTATAATTCCAGAATATGGCCTTCATCCAACAATCGCAATAATCTTCCTATAGACAATTTCTTCCTTGGAAAGGATCGTATTCCTTCTCCAATGCGAAGCAACGTTGCATGTTAGTATTTGTGTGGCCGATGTGATGCTTCTTATTGCGGAGCGACCTGACGTCATCTGCGCACACGCGTTGCTGAGCAGAGAGGGATCCCCAATCGCACTGGGAAGCCTCTAGCTTCACCACGTAATAGTAATATTAGAGAGCGCGCTACAAAAACTAACCATTTTATACTCAAAACCAACTTCGAAGAAATTACTTGTTTGACATTTTAATTGAGCACGTTGCTTTTCGAGTATATTCTCTTGTCATATTCTCAGATTATTGTATTGAACTAAGATTGGGCATTACATTAGCATTTTTTTCTTTTAGAATTTTTTTCTAAAAATGTATGCAATAGCTTTCAATATCAGGTAGATCAGAATGTATGTACTTGCTTTTATATCTATTTACCTTCATGATATGTTAATGGAAATATTAGTGAGAAAGCCCTTCAGCTTCAATTCAATTATTTTTTTTAATGTGACCCATAAATCAAATGCACTTGCGGTCGAATAAACGGCTAGCAGTGATGAGTGAACGATATCCAGCGTGGCCGATTCTAGGTCTACTGGTAAAATCATGACCCATCGTTGCTAGACCTTGAAAACAGTTTCCCAACAAACATTCTCCAGTTTTTATTTTTGGATTCATTAGCCAATCTTACACCAATAATCGCAGCCAATAATCATAGACGCCACTTTTGCTTACAAAGTTATGGACGGGCCTTATCGTAAACCCTTGAACGTAAGAGTTAACACAGACGCTCTACAAATTGTTTTGAATTTTATTTATTCTTATTCTCTTGAGAACTAATTGTAAAATCAATAAATCTTCACGAGACACCTAGTCTCTATATCTCAAGGGCAGCTTTTCCATCCCGGCTTCCTCTAAACTCTATAATACAATGCTTAAGAAATAATTACGTCGATATCTGTTAATCTGATTTCAACATGCAGTAGTATTACACAGTTTGCAGTTCAGGCGAGCTTCTGTTGACACGGTATTCTGAGTGAGACTTAATGAGGTAACGTACCGTAGGCTGCATGTTATTTGTTATTGCACTGCACTAGTTTCACCATTTTATCTTACAGTATATTACTAACACGTTAGCCAAATCACTTAAATAGATGCATCGTACGAACAATATGTATTCAAATTAAGCAACCTGCCTGTTTTTTTACAAAGAAGTAAATTCCAAACCTTTTGTAACGATAATCAATTTCAAGTTGACGTCTCAAAAATTTTCACTGCCGATTTTCATTCTTGGTGTAGGAAAGCCATGAGGATAAAATTTAAATCTAGGTATCAGGCTGTTATACAAATTCTACTCTCTTCCATCTTGCAGGCAGATTGAACATAGCCTATCACGCCTATGAATAGGTCCACTAGTCAAAATTAGCTACGATGATCTATTGGGATAATTTGAAAAGTTTCACAGAACTTCTGCCATTTAATGCCCATCCTATCAAGACAATTTCAGCCCATACATAACAATTCAATATGTACCAAAACCAGGCACATACATTTGCTTGTGAACTGTTGTTCCAACACCCTTATTCTCCAGACACTGAGCTTTTCGATTTTCAACTTATCCGCAATCAAGAGATGCATGGGTAAGCCCTGAATTCGAAGGACTAAATTGAAAATGAGATGAAACGCCTTTCAAAATCGAAACAAATTCAAAGAAGAGCATTAGAAAACTGTCAGATTGGTAGAAAAAGAGTGCTGATAAACGCAGACAATGTGTAGAGCACTGAAATTTAAGTAATTACTTTTTTCAAGTAAACTTATTACAACATATTACAATGAATGGTAATTGAAATAAAAATACTTTAAAATAAAATCTCCACCGACTAGATCATAACAGGCACCCACGGGGAGAAATTACAAGCAATAACAAGTATTTTTTACAAATAAAATATTTTACTGCATTGAATCTTTCTCATTTAACCCTAGGCCATATCTTTAATCACTTCTTACCCTTAACTCCACATTGTATCACAACTTATATATTTCCCTGAAATGCTACAGTCCTTTAGTGATAACTTCACAAAAATTGTTTTTGACACAAAAAATTGATGCAGTGAAGGGTTAAATAGTTTTTGATTCCTTGAAGTCATTCAATTAAATATCACTCATTGCCTTTTTAGATTTCAATGGTCAATTTTATTCATTATCCTTTTGTACGCTGCTCTCAGGAGAAAATTGTGCTGTTGATAATCGAATAAAAAATTTCCTGGTGAGACATAATCTATGACAACTATCGAACTATACCAGTTTCACTCTTTTTATGAGAGGAAGTTTTACAATACTTACTGAAAGAGAGTATTTGTTTCTGTCTTACTGTCATGGTATCGTGCGATCACGCAATTGTATAGTATCTACACGATTAATTACATAAATCGCTTAGCCGGTATGAGGAATTGAACCAACGATATGAAAGTTTAGTCACTCAATCGATGCGTTGCACTCGACTACAAGCAATATATATTTAAATTACTAACCTGTCTGCTTTTTACAACGGAAGTCAATTTCAGCTATATGAATTTCATAGCTCTTAAAGGCAACGAAATCTTCCTCGGAGGTTCCCAAAATTTTGGTTTATTATTGTTCAAAGCTCGACTCTGAAAAACTCCTCTGCATGAGTTTGTAAAATTTCTTTACCATGATTGAAGAGTTCCTTCCATGACTCCCTAAATACTAATAACATAATTAATGGAACAAGTTTTCCTTTTACCTTTTCTTCGAAGACTGCAACAGTGCAGTGCGCAGTCCTGCAGCAGAGAGCCATGCAGTCTTCCCTGTTGCCGACATCGGACTCATTTAAGAACTTGGCTCCCACTTGCCTCGAATCTTGGGCTCTGATGATCGTATTCTCACTCACTTCAAAACGCTGGAAACATCCATGGTTTGCATCAAGTAAAGGCACTGGTCGCTTTCGGTCATGGGTATAAATGTCACTGGAGGATCGAACCGTAGACCATGCGCACGCCATCAACGACAGTACAAAAATTGATTTTAGCTCTGCCATCATTTAATACTGATGCTTCACAATTATTCACACTGGTTCTTCATCTGCATTCACCCATAAATTTTTTCTAGGTAACCATCTACAGCGAAGTTTCACTCAATTTCGCACTGGATCCACTTAGAAAAACTTTCCAAAAGAACTCAACTGAACCCTGATTTGATGAAATTATGTTAAAACTGTAGCTCTACACACTTCATGTAGTAGTGCACAATTGAAGGAGATGCATACGATGTTACTATGCAACTAGCTAGCGAACACAACACTAAATGGGGTCGCAAACAACAGAGCTCATCCTTACTCCCAATAATAAATGCCACAAACGGCCACCGCTAGAGATTCGCCATCTGTTCCAAGGGCCTCGCTTGTCAGAATAGGAGATTAGATTCCGTATACGCCCGATCGGTGTACTTTGTAGATTTGGAAGCTAACACTGAAAATCAAGCAGTCCTTCAAAATCTCGCTGCGTTCTTATTTTTAAATGAAAGCATCATTTAAAAATTGCATAAATTTGCGTGAATATTTCATGATAGCGAACACATGATAATAGCTACACATGAAATTTACAATGAAAGCCATACTTGCTTTACGATTCAAAAGTCGAACGTAAATAATTCAGGAACCATTGTGCAGAAGATTTATAATGAAACCTACCAGTTCATTTTTTTATTTGAACTCCAGTTTTTCTTTTCTAAAATTACAAACTATCGTGGGAAAATTGCTACCTATAAAGATACGAATAAACATCTACAATGTAGAATTGAAAATACGTAAATGAATATTGATTCATCGAACATTGAGAAAAAAATCAAAAGTTCTCACCGTAAACCACCATTTTTCAGTCGTGCACCCTTACATCGTGCGTCCGTCACGCACTCACCAAGCCCCAGGCGCAGGCGCAGCCACCGCCAGGATATCGACCCACTAGACATGTGCTTCAGCTGCCACTCACGTGTGTCACGCTCATTTACGATTGAATCACACTCTCAACTTCGCACTCAAGGTCACTCGTGATACTATTTTCACGGATTAATTGTTTGGGTTGCATGGTTCGTTGTCCAATCATATTTTATGTTGTACGTGATAGAAAACAAAGCACATCTCATGTGTCTTTCTAGTTACGACTCCACGCTTGGACTTTTAGACAATTATTTATGTCTTTTTCTCAGTCGTAAATACTATTTCCGTATTTTTCCCACTCGTAAAAGTAGACGAACTGAACGATATACAAAAACTGAGGATATTGCTCTACATATATTGCCACCTACAAATGCAGTGTTTTTGAGTTCCAGATTCATTGAACGCTGTAAAATAATATTTCTAAAAACAAATTGAAGTAGACATAATGAAAGTTAAAAGAAAATTTATACGGAATATGTTGAGTAGAGGAGATTCTTATAATTAATTTTTTTTTAATTAAAGTCTTAACTTACCTTCAAACTAGGATGTACTTTAATGGATACGTCCTATACTGAATGAATCTGAACGCCTTAGCTGAAGCTAGGAGCCATACATCGAACCTGTTTCCTGATCATTTTGAGAAAGACTCTTGAAATCAGACGGAAAAAAATTATTTTCTCACAATTTGATCGATTTATGCAACATTCTAGTACTGTAAATATTGTATAAAATAGCAATCATTTAAAATTTTGTCACTCGTAAATTTATCTGGTGTTAGTCAAACTTCTAATGAACACCATACTCATAAGCTACAAATGGTTGAATGAAAAGGTCGCGCCCTATCGAACCCTGAGTATTAGAAATATTAATAAAAGTGCCACATTTACGTATTCTTTTGGTAAGAAATTTCGAAAGTATAATTTTATTACACTGTTTGATCTGTAAAATATTTATCAGATGAAAGAAAGGACGTTGTTTTAACTGGGAACGAAGAAATACAGACTTTCTTGAAGTACGAATTCTGGGGAAAAAAGGAAGAGTTGAGCTGAGTTAGATTGTGCGGGAGTGATTTCTAAGGTCCGTAAGAAATGGACCTACGTATTAGTGAGGTCAAAGTACTTTTCAAAGTGGTTTTTTACTCATACATGAGAGTAAAATATAAAAACAAAAATATTGATGTGAATCCCCCTATTTAAAGCGAAAAGGTCACTTGACATTTGGAAGGACTTAAATCTTGTCTGTGGCTCTTTTTCATGGGAAGATTATGCGTCGGTGCTAGGTGAAGAGAATGTAATAAAGAGAAATGTCATGCTCGATGTCGTAAAAGTTGCATCTGTATGGTACGGAGCATACGGCAGCAAAAAAGTTATATTTATAGTTATTTTTGTTCTCTTGAGTCATACTATTCTATAAAGCCCACTCTATTTCACCGATAAATACTTTTACAGAAATTAAACGAAATACCAAAGAAATCAAAAGGAGGAAACAAAATGGGATGAGAAAACGACAATCAGGTAGTGAGGTTGCGTCATTCAGAGCGCCGCAATAAATTCACGGAAAATGTAGATCACACGAGAGCAGCAAAAATCCTTGAAGTGAGGTAAATTTGAACGTCATTTACGCATGTTCGATTTCTTCGAGACACGACTCGGGTTCGTACAGGGGAGCTTAGGACATTAGGTAGAGGCATTTGGTGTTTCATCGAATGTGTTTATTCAAGATCATGGGAAGACAGGAGACCACTATCGTCTGGCCTGAGAGCTTTTCTCGCGATTGCTTGTAACTTACGAGTTCGTAGAAGGAAACAGAGGTGTTAAGGAAGAAAAGTTATTTAACTAGCACACATGCATTGGTGTCAGGGTGAGTGGAGAAACTATATATGTACAGTAACTATTAGACCGCCAGCGACCCGTAAGGTCACTATATTGATGAGTTATACTAACAGGTCGTCTTCCCCTCCTTGTCGTTTGGAAAAACATGGAGGAAATGAAGCGCAAGCATAGTCATAACTCGTGTGAAAACTCGACCGCAACTTCATTGGGTTACATGTTGCAAACGTCATGGCAAGACTACATGCAAACATGTAAATATTTTCTGACTTTCATGAGTATATACATAGATGAATAGGCATAGTCGCATAGAGACAATTAATTGCACTTGTAGAGCTACGTGCGGTATGAATTTTATGAGTTGAGTCAAGCAGGGATGAACTGAAATGAATCTAGACTGCATGAAAATGATAATTGTCCATTCCAACATTTTCAAAATTGGTTCATAAAAAATTGAATAGGTATCTAAATAACGTGTATATTATGCAGACATATATATATATTTCAATGACCTCTGCCGGTAGTAAGTAGTGCATTTGGAAGCGGTTTTCGGCCGCGCAGCAGGTGACGCGGATGCTCCGAGGGGAAATAAAACTCTTTTATGTTGCAAATATCATAAATTAATTAATAGAGCATTTATGAGCCGGAAGGAAAGTACAATAACGTAGCAAAACGTGATAAACGACATTAAAAATTTCATTGATTATCAGCCTAGTCGCGCAAATGAGCTTCGCATTAACCAGAGAGCGAGCGAGCTTGAAGATTAGATGAAATCAACCCGCCCAGTATTGAACTCATTTAACTCAAAATTCTATTTCCCAACTCTCGCGTATTTGCAGACTGCAAAACTAACTTACAGTAACTCAGTCTGACCAACTCAAACGAGCTGCTCCAGTGTCCAATGGCTATCCGACCTCTAGCTCTGCTCCTCTCACACTGTCTAATTTTATATACGTTAAAAAGAACCCATTTATTCGTCTTTGCATTCTTTTGCAGAATATTAAATGCTGCTATACGTATCGTGTGTGTTTACCATTTGATATCTTTGCTACTTCAGTCTGTGAGACTGTGACTACGTCAACTTTTTTTTGCATATACAGCAGTCAGACAGTAAATGTGTGACCTATCAGACATCCAGTTCATGAAGGATTAATCGTTGGTGTTCGACTGGAGGGAGGATCTGTTGCGATATTAATTTGATTGCACAGAGTGTCTCACGAAAATATACACCCCACTGTAGAATATAGATAATTCGTCTAATATTAATTAAGCAGCCGTAATAGAAGAAAAAAGGTATCACTGATACATTGATAACCCCACTTAAGAATACCAATAAATCGCCTAACAATGAGCTAAAATCGGCTCATTGTTAGGCGATTTATTGGTATTCTTAAGTGGGGTGTAGATTTTTGTGAGATGCCTTGCATAACTTCTCACAAGCTACTGCCAGCGACTGTCCCAAGCAACATCATGTTACTTCTGTCAGCACCGAAGAAAGTTTCTGTTAGTAGAGTAGCGGAGTGTGATACTCGGCCTTGGTCATATATATCTCTAATTATCCCATGGATGATATGTTTTGAATGCAAATTGTAAACCTAAATGTTAGAATTTGTTGATATTGTTTCTTAAAAAGCGTGCATATTGATTGTTATGGTATGTTTTTTATGTTCATGTATTATTTTCGTAGTATAAATTTATGAAATTTTCACCTTTCAATCGCTATATTTTTCTTCGTGATAAATTATATTATCTGCGAAAAAAGGCAGTATAATGATATGTCTAAGAAAAGGAATTATACGTCAGAAGGTAACTCTATTGAATTGGATTTCTCGATATCTTGTCGACATGAAAATTTCCCTCTCCTTTTCACTTTCGTATAAATTATTTAAATCTTCACTTTCATTCAAAGTATTTGAATCTTCAAAATAAGCTTACATTCGGGGTATTGTATATCACCTCCTCTAAACAAACGTATCCAATACATTCACGTACTTTCGAAAACTGACTCGTTTGGTTCGAACGTAGTCTTGCGTTTTCTTGAAGCGTGTCCCGTTTAGTTATTTTTTAAAACCATTGTTCCTCATACACTTATTTCTTCACCACATTGAGATCTGAGGGTACTAGGTTGAGGTTACAGGGCTGTTGTAATACCACTGACCTTTACGGTTTGACTGTAGGCACACGCGGGACTCTCTGTTTACTCCACGAGGAATTTGATGGAAATTAAACCTGATTATTAATTCTAACGCAGTTGACGTATAGTACATCGTTGGATTTTCAATGGCTTGTAAATATGTAATTATTGACGCGTGAGTCGAGTGATGCGAGGTTCAAACTTCCTTTTGGAAGGGAAGCACTCCGTTGTTCCGTGAAAATCAGGTTGATAACCTTTACTTCGAAGGTGTGCATAAAACCGTAGAGTCCGCATAGAGCCGTGCCAATCTATAGACACCTCTGGAAGGATTATCCAGAAAGCACTAAGTACTCAATTGGAACACATTTTCCTTCACACGTCCAATGTTGTAGTCGCGAATCTTATTCGTTTTAGGACGCTGATTTCAGCTGACATCTTTTATTTCACGAACAACATGCACGTTATGCCATTTCTTGTGCATGTATTCTCTAGCTGCTTCTCAGTGGCGTTCTCTCAAGTTCAAACTCGTTCACGGAATATCAGATGATACCCTTAATTGTTGTAGGAGGATATCTACGAAATCACTTTCCTATATAGTCATGAACGTGATGGGCAGTAGCTGCTATTTGATTATGTTTAGGATCTGTGGTTTGTTAAGAATATCTTCCACTCTCTGAAAGAATAAAGTTGGCATGGGAATTTGTGTCTGAAAAGATTTCGTGTTCATCAGTGAGTTCTATCATATTGCTTTCAAAGCGTCTCAAAGCGAAACCAAGTTTTTTTCGGAAATGTATTCAAGTAAAATATTTTCTACTTACGATGTTTAAGCAAATTTTTGTTAAAATGCTAGTTCTGTAAGCCACCTGTTAAGGTTATTTTAGTACACTATTGAAGAAATTTTTTTTTGTATCAAAAGCAACTTGAAGAATTCCTGTCAGAATAAGGAGAAGGTGGCATCTCGATTTACAACGTGCCTACTCCTCGCTTCCAACGCGTATTTCCTCTTTCTTGAGGAGACATTCATAATTCATTGCAGCGACTGACTACTTGGTGCGTATTATTCTTGATTCACGTCACGACCAGCAGGTCGGTTGGTGGTGACCGCAGCTGGATCTCATTTAACCGGGCACAACCGATGAAGAGCTCTATATCTTTTGTAATGCTTGACCACCACTGCGTATCTTGGAGCTGTGCAAGCGCTATTGTGTGTGTATTGGAGACGGGAGTCTTCCTAAATCCTCGCATGCTCTCTCGCTGAGCAGCTGAACAATGTGACCAGCAAGACGATGAACGTGGAAGAATTTAGTGGGTTGGTCTCTGATGTTCATCTGCTCTATTGAAGCTATGGCCGGATGGTACGTTCTCTGGTGACTTCAGTCAGGGCTGTTTTAATAACAGCTTCAATTCTGTGGAGGATAAATTCGTAAAGTGATTATTTTATTTTAAATGGAATGTTCTTCATTTCCTCACTAAAACATCAACCAATTAAGCCAGCAATTAGTTGAAATGCAGCAATGATAGACCACGGAGATTATAGAAGAACTTCCTCTCGCTTCACCGATGGGTATATATATATATTCAGCCCAGATCAAAGACATATCTTGGCATTTTAAATATACAAACCTGGCCGTTAGTAGGAAACGAAGTAAACTATGGCCTATCGGACACCATACCGTTCTTTCTTTGCTATCGGAAACTGTCTAAGTTGTATTCGTTACATCACTTTTTTATCACCATAGCGTTAGAGTCTGTGTTGAGTTTGTATTCAAGCTCAGGAACATAGTTCAATGAATACTAAAGTACTTAAGTTCTGACTCTACAGTGGCAGTTTGCTTTGGGGTGCTCTTGTTGAAGTATACGCGTCGTAACAGCATTGTTTGGTAGGTAAGGAAGCAACTAAAAACTGAGTTCTGATGTCAACTTTACGCAGGAGCTTCTGGATTTTTGCTCATAATTCGTTTTAAGATTCGGTGGTCTTCGTCGGTTGGATCGACTTGGTCTCACTATCCTTCTTCGCCGCCGATGTTTGACTGTGTTTTAGATGAGCGGTCATCACCGTAAAAATGTTTCAGCTGCCCGCATCACAGGCTTTCTTTTCCCTAGTTGAGCTCGGACGAGAGCTCCTTTTGTAGGAGGCTGATACGTTGTTGCACATGTGTAGTCCGGCCGTGTAGTACTTTTAAAAGCTCAGGGTTATTTTATGCAGTTGTTGAGCGTGAGGGTTAAGGTTTGTGGTAGGAAAATGTCTCGGGCATTTCTTTCATATATGTGAAGGTAAACTCTGAAGCTGTACTGTTCAGATAATGTCCACATTATTTTGCATGCCCTACGCCTGCATTGGAAGTTGTTAGCTCAAATTTGCTACTTAAATTTTCGTGCGTGTCAAAAATAAATGTGTTGAACTTGAGTAATTTTGATCGTAATTTCTGAAGGAGTCGCACGTACACTTCAAATTTGAGACAAGAGACCGCAAAGTTGTAGTCTAAATTTAGTCAATGTACGTCGCGTTTATTAATGTCGGACTGGGCAAATTCTACGTGCCTACTCAAAAACATTTTCGGCGCCTCGTATAAAGGCGGCGATGATGGCAAAAGCTTAGCCGCCTAAAATTCTAGATATTTGGGCGGAAACATTAAACTGAGTACTGCGACTACCGCACGGCGCTCAAAAATTGGGTCAGAAATTTGAACATCTCATCTGGAAATTCGGCTCTATGGTTTTTGAAATTTAGTCCCAAGCTCGACTGGACTACGAAACTGCTGGTGATACTCAGGGTCGTAGTAGCTGTTCAATACGCGTGGTGCCATAGGCAGTCCTCGACATGTATTATAGTAAAGTATGTCAAACTCTTCGGCTGCACGAATTGATTTGTATTCAGATTTATTAGTTCCTGGAATTTAAAATGGCCACTCTTGAGTCAAGGCCTCACATTTCTAATACCCGGAACTGAAACTTTTGAACACAAATCAAATCGTACATGAAACGAGCCTTGCGCGGGACTACTAACAAATGGCATGTCTATAGGACTACCTGTATGGGTAAACACCCTCGTGGTGCCAAAACAATTCAACAGCGGGGTTGAGCCTGGGATTAGATATAAATGTTATGGATTCTAATATCAAATATTCTGATATTTTCAGTTGGGTGCCTGTGCTGGTTGGGCGCGTAGATGCCAGCATTAATCTCGGCGAAAATTTCACGGCTGCCTGTGATAAATGAATGAATTAAAAGTTAAGAATGAATTTGTGGCTTAAATGACCTTGATTTGAAGAACAGGTGGTTGTGACACCTGCGCTCAGTATACTCGAGTTGTGCGTGCCATACGCACTCATGTTCGGTGCGTATGCGTTCTGGGAACTCTAGTGTCGAGGACTTGATGGCAACGGACCGGAGGCAGGGTCAGGTGCTGCATTTCGCTTCTGTCAACTGATGGGCCGTTGCTGGATTGGCTGCGTCATTGACCGATCAAAGGAGCTGTTTTCCGGTGGAGGTACGCTCTCCATTTTACCGCTTAAAATATAGAAATTCCAACTCGTACGAACACCTGTTTCTGAGATTTCTTGGAAACATCGCGCATATGCAGCTGTACTGCTGAGCTGTATTGTGCAGCCATATTATGCAGCTTTATTATGCAGCTCTATTGTTCAGCCTTACTCTGCAGCTGTATTGTGCAGCCGTACTGAGTGCTGTATTGTGCAGTTGTACTGCGCTGCTGTGTTGTGCAGCTGTATTGTGCATTCGTACTGCGCAGCTATTTTGTGCCCATATACTGAGCAGTTGTGTTGTGTAGTCGTGTTGTGTAACTGTTGTGTTCCAGGAGGTGTAGAGTAACTAGTGCGAGGATATCTGGGGTAACTAGTGTGAGGACATCTGTTGTAACTAGTGTCAAGGTATCTGAGGTAATTGTGAGAGGGGTATGTGGGGTAACTACTGTGAGGGTGTTTGGGGTAACTGGTGTGAGGGTATCTGGGGTAACTGGTGTGAGGGTATCTGGGGTAACTACCGTGAAGGTTTTCATGGCCAAAAGGTCATAGGGAAACTCCGCAGTAAAATGACGACAGTTCAGAACTGATCGTGAAAACTTTCCCTGAAATATTATTTATAAACCTGCGTTGCTGGTAGCGTCTCGACCACCTCATTAATTCTAATCCTACACAGCAAAAGGGTTGGAATTCTTTATGATTTCCGGGGGCCCTGTAACGTTCTAGGTCACGGTGGCGGTCAGGTGCACTGGCTGCAAGTCGCTGTGCAGTGTACGTGGCGGAGTGTATTCCTAGCGAAGTGTGTTTCGGGCTGAGTATACTTATTCGGGATGAACTAAACCATTGCGTCGTTCCAATCAATGGAGTATTTACTTTCAACTTTGTCGGGTCGATCCCCTGTTGCCATTTAGCGAGTGGCTTGTGGTGATGCCATTTAGCGGATAGCTTGGTGTTGCCACTACCGTAAAATGCAAACATTTTTTATGTAGGGAGAGTTACCCGTGAACATTTTTAGCTGAGCTTCTTCGGATAACCATGTCTTCCCTTTACAAGTACTTTTTTATTATTCAGTCATTGGTATTCAGCGTAATTACTATTTTTACTTTTTAATTCCCGGAAAGAGATCTCATCAGAATTTGGCCTCATGTCATCGAGAGGCGCCGCAACGTTTCTTCTGTTGGCACGTTTTCTTGTAAAACAAGACCGATGTGCGACCCGTCGAAGATGACGAGACTTGTTACATTTAGTCTGCAAATGAATAATATTTCCCCTGCGGAGACGAACGTGGCCCCTTTCCCCGATGGTCTGGCGGGCACTGAGCGTGACCCCAAAACTATACATAAATAAATTTATCCACGACGGTCTTCCTTAGCATTAGACATTCATGCACCCGTTGCAGCTAAGGGTTACATAAGGATGCATGTAGTGCCTGATTGTGGTGTAAGAACTTTATGTGGATGGATAACAGTGTTGTGCTCCCAGGGCACCCCATAATATAAAGTTTATTATATAATTGTTATGTGGGCCAATGTTATGTTTGTTATTTGTTTATGTTTGTTCAATTGTTAGTTTAATTTATATGCAATTTAATATCAGAATGTTTAGTGCTAAAATATTAAATTTAATATTGAATATTGTACCTGGAACCATGCATGTATTCACTTTGAATGCGCTATATCTTAACATTGTCCTATTTTCTAGTACTCATTCTCTGTAACACATTATTCGTAGATGTTTCAGACTAAACTCTACAATTTTTACTGCATCGGTAGCTGTCTACCTTTAGTATTTTATGATTGTTTTGCCATAGGTGATCATCATATCGCGAAATTTCGTGTCGATTTTGTTTAAAACAACTAACTGCAAGTATACCAAGAAAGCTAAATTTCCTGAACTTTCTGAACAGCACTCGTTGACGTTGTTTTGTTGGTTAATTTTCTTCAAACAATGCTATCCTATAAAGACCCTTGTCAAAAATTATGAGCAATAAGAGTGATACAATTCATTTTGAAATTCTCGTTTAATTTGAAACCAAGGGAAATATGCACTCAAGTGCGTAGAACATGAACCACTGCCATTTAAATATCTTGTTCATTTACAAAACGAGTTAGTTCTTTCAAAGTTACATAACGTGTTTTTTAAGGCGCGATCCATCTGCGGGTCATTTTATCTCTAGCCGAATAGCATCGTATCATTAAATGCATTGAATTTTATGAGTCTACATCAATGGTTCTCATCCTGATATCCGCCGTCCTCCGGGGACAGCGTAAGGGCTGCAGAGAGACCGTGGAGGTGTCCCTAGATCCCGCTGTTAATTGAATCATCTCACTCACGTAATCTACATTCAGGCTCGAGTCCCCCTGTGTCTTAAGCTGTCTACTGCCACTGGACCGCGACCCAGTTAAAAATCACAAAAAAACGCGCCAAAAATCTTATCTAATGTTGAGAACTTTTCTTGTCGCATGCTCAGTTGCGCATGTGATAGCGTTCTTTTCTTGCCCCAGGGTTAAAAGATGCTCGGTTCGATACCCAGAGACGGAGTTCTTCCCTTGGGGAGAACATGAAATACGTCATGCCTAAAAAAAGCCAGGACATCAATGTGAACTGGGACGTGGGGCCCAAACTGATGATAAGATTCCAAGGTTACATGGATGTCTTGTTTCTGCGCAGGCGGGAGATGCAGCAGCAGGGAGTGGGTGGGGCTGTAGTCGACACCCGCTACCTGCCTCAACACCTGCACCACCACCACAACCTGCAACACCAACACCTGCAACACCAGCTACCGTCTGACAAAGAGGATGCCTTCACCACGAGGTAAAGTGTCAAGCGCACTTGCACAGTGCCTCTATTTATGGAATATAAACAATCCGAATGGGGTTTCGCACTTGAACATCTCATTCTCTTTATTGGAGTTCAATGTATGAAAGTGTAGTTCGTACAACTTCTTTTGATTTAGTTTTAGGATGTCATTCATTGTGAAGATAGAAAATTATATTATTACTGTGCGATTACTACCTATACATGACAAATCCCCGAGTATGGATTGAACCCATTAATTATACGTAAGATTCATACATCTATGGTGTAATTACGACACACTAACTTGGTGTGTCTAAAGCTGCAGCTGGATCTGAAAGTCTTGGTATGTTTTCTTCCCGTTTAAATACAGGATACCTGCAGCCCGTATACAGGATACTTCGCTCGAGACCTGAAATTTCCCTTGCAAAGTTTAACCGTTTGGTGCCGCACTCATGTTCGCCGCACCCAAATTTGCTCGTCGGTGCTTCACGCTTTCTCTCCTCTTCCAAATCTGGGACTAATGGCCGACTTCATCAGGGATGGGTCGGATGTTCAAAGAACCAGATCCCAGATATTGGGTTCTTTATTGTTGTGCGAATATATTCTTAACATATTTAGTTATTTGGTTTCTCAACGAGGTACCATTCCATTCGTCCGTCCGTAATTGTGTTAATCTTTGGTTCTAGTTCGATTCGTTTGAGGATTTATTAGTTCGCCGTGCAAGTATTGATATATGTATATGTACATCTAGGCTAACTCTATGCTGAATCTATCATAGCTCATCTGATGTGCTTTTTGTCAATCTTGTCTTTTCCATGTCGTCATTGCTTTACATATGGTTCAATAGGATGCCCTAGAAGTTATAGAACTTGTTTGAGCCGACAAGTAGCAATATGCAAAGTATTCAGTTGAAATTGTTTAAGAAATCCTTGTCGGTAATGTTTTTTAATTCATGTAACGCTTATGGTCATAAATTTTCTGATTCTGACAACCTGCACTATTCGAACCAGTGTTAAATCGCTTCATCACAACTGCTTTGTATTTTTCTCAAGTCTGTTGAATCCAGTTCAAAACTTAAATTGCCATATGAAGTTGGGGAAGCAGTTGCATTCCAATCAAATTTCCTTCCCCTGCTTTTATATAACTTTCAACATTTTTGCAACCATAACCTATTGATTTCGTCGTTACCAAAAGACACCTCAACTTACGACCTGTTAACTGAGTTTTCTGATGGTACTATTACTGTCATGATTCTGTACCGTAGCTCCAGTTTACCTGTACTGAGATCGCGCTTTGTATTTTGTTGGAACACGCTGTAAATTTTGATAATCGAGAAAGTTCCTGCTCTACAGCTTTAGTTTAAAAATTCAAGTCAAGTAATCTAAATTACAATTGAAATAAAATATTCGAGAATGAAATTGGTCAATTTTGTGTCCATTGATATCATAAATGCCAAGCAAAGGTGGACATAATGAGGTAAATTTATTTTACGAACTCAGTAGAACTAAGCTCAGTAGAAAAGCCAAGTGGAAAATGAGAGCGAGGAAAAAATTGTCTTGAGAACCATTAATTGGAGTCGTTGTGCATAATTATACTCGTGAAAACAGAAGAGCTCGAACGGAAATGTCATTATCAAATTATTTTTCTGATTGGGCATTTTTATTAATAAATTATATTTTATTATTAATACTAAATTATTCTTGTAAACGAACGATAATTTCTTGTCCTCCTTTTTTTAAATACGTGAGTATAAAGCGGAAAGCCTTTGCCTTACACAAGTATGTAATAAAATAGTCCTCAGAATACTAATATCATGAACTAATTCGTATAATATCATACACACCAGATGGATAATTATAAATGATGAAAATTCTGCGAAAAAAAATGAGCCTAAGGTCAACTTCCTTTGATCGATAATTTTCGAGTTATCTCTATGAAATATCGGCATTATTTTTTATGGCTCGCTATGCATAGTGAACTTTGAGGAGAACTCATTAAAAAACTGCGAGGCGGGAGGGTGAATGAAGGCCCCCAGAGCTCGGAGTTCAGCGGGTCAAACATGTAGAACTTTACACCTTTGAAGTCTCTCTATTCAACTCTATTCAAGTCTCTATTCGTTCCATGAGGTTATTACACATTCAACCGTTATTTTAAATTTCCTTTCGTTGAACATCGGTGCGAAACTTTATGTTAACCTTTCAAACGAGCACGTCAGCTTAGTCAACTTGTATCAGATATTACAAAATAAGCGACTGATAACTCACTGACATTGTCTTTTAGTCCAGCCGGTCCAAACTTAAAATTGTGAGTACTGAGCTGTTTTTTCTTTTTGTTACGTAACGTACTCTTTTGAGTGCACATGCTCTTAAACTGTTGTTTTTGAATATTCTTACATTTACAACCATTCAGTTGTGCGGCCTGTATCCTATTCTAACTCATACATTTATGGTTTGCTTAAAAACTCTTAGCTGCCTTGAGCAACTTCGCACTGGCTCTCTTCAAACTTAACAACTCTCACATTTCCAGTTCTACCTTCCCAGCCATTCGCCACATCCACTAAAGCCCTTGACAAATTCTATCTTTCTGTAAATTACTCTTTGTTTCCATATTGTGTAGAATATTCTTTTTATTGGGTTTTCAGGAAAATTCGTAGTGATTTTGAGTACTTCCTCTTTTGACTTATTTTCGAATATGATCGAGATTGGAAAATAGGAGTTGGCTGCACCTCCACATATGTAGAGCACAGTTCAAGCTTTCTTCTCGTGGAAGAACGTTTGAGATCATATAGACTGTGTTAGTTAAGTAACCCTTTAAAATTTATGATAACAAATTCATTTTCGGCGCTTGATGCTTTTCTTTTTCCGTAAAGGAAAAGATACCTCACAAACAACCAAAGAAATATGCACAGTTTACTGTGATAATTCTTTATCCGAAAGAACTGTACGGAAGTGGGTCACGAGGTTCCGAGCTGGAGATTGTAGCCTTAATGATAGAGAGCGATCAGGCAGACCATCCTCTACAGATGATGATCAAATCAAGTCATTAATTGAGAGTAACCCCCATTGCACAACCCGAGAATTGGCGGAAAGCCTCAACCTATTAAAATACTCCGTTCATGAGCATCTGGTGAAGCTTGGGTTTGGGATCGCATTTTTATTGTAACTCGCTTTATAAACGGTGTGAAAATGCGCCTTTTTTTAAACAAGTTGTGACAGGAGGTGAGAATTGGATTGTTTGCCGAAATGTTCGGAGAGAACGATCCTGGAGTAAGCGACATGAGCATCCCCTCAGCCACCCCAAGAGCGGGCCTTCACCGTAAGAAAGTTTTGATTTGTTTCGTGGGAATGGAAGGGAATTCCGTGCTATGAGCTTCTCCTTAATAACCAGACAATTAGTTGTCAGACATACTCCTCACAACTGGACGAGTTATATGCAGCAATTCAAGAAAAACTTCCAGAATTTCCCAACAGGAAAGGTGTTATTTTTTATCTGGCTAATGCAAGACTACACGTTTCTTTGGTAACCAGACAAAAATTTCGGCAGCTTGGGTGGGATGGCTTACCCCACCCTCCATATTCACCAGGTATTACCCCGGGTTTCCACTTATTCAGGTCTTTGCATAATAGTCTTAAAGGTCAAAATTTCAATGCCGATACCTTGGATGACTTTAAAAGGCACCTTAATGAATTCTTTGCCATGATACCACCGTAATTTTAAGAAGAGGGCATTTTCAAGTTAAAGGAAAGATGGAGACGCACTGTGCAAGAAAATAATTCATATTTATTTATTTAAAAATGTAATGGCTTATATTTGTTGACCCCAAAAGTAGAAATCTAGGAACTTCATATCAGGAGACCTTAGGGGCCTGAAGACGGGTCCACCACGACCAATTCAGCGGTTTGAAGTTTAATGCATTCGTAATTTTTAGGTTTCAAGTTCTCATTAATTTTTTAACTTAGCATTTCCGGACATGCTTCCGTAGAGTAAAATGTGTTTATTTCACCGTAACGAGCCTTGTGTTCCACTTTTTTCGAAGAGCTCTGAAGCACTGTATCGTCAATGCGCTCTCCTGTGATCTTTGTTGCACATAAACTACTTAACGTGAAAACTCGGAGCTAACGCGGTAACGGCTTATGCTGCACGTGTTAAAAGTGAAACTTTTCTCCTCTGGCATTACTGGTGATGAAAAGTGGATCATTTGTATGAATGTTCAACCCTTTTCTGATCAAATCATTTGGTTATGAGGCCGCATTTACCTTAGTACGAAAAACCAGCAGCTTTCCAAAGCTGAACAATTGCTCCACCATGCTGCCTTTATTGCGGAACGAATAGTGCCCATGAAGCGAATTTTGATGAATCAGCATGAAAAATTAAAAGGTTAATGTTTTCACTATGGCGTTACATGTGATGAAAAGTGGATCATGACTATGAATTTTAATGACGTTGTCACTGTGTTGGATCAGGGCAGCAAACGCGTGACATTTAGAACGATTGTTCAGCTTCAGAGATTTCATTGCTCGCGTGTGTAGGGGTGTGGTTAATATCTTGTTTCATTTCCTTGTATTGCACACATTTTTCATTCATTCGGGTAAAATTACATTTTTTGAATTAATACCACTCGTTAGGTTTGTTGAGATGATTTATTTCTCATTTACATGGAAATTTGTGCAGAAATGTTCGTGTGTAATAACTTTTACTTGAATTATATTTTAGAATTAATCTTGAATGATGATTTTTAATATTTACTGATACATAGAAGTTTCTACAGGTTACCTGTGTAACACAGTGTTACCTGAACGTAACACTGTGCTCTATGACTAGGCTAACTTTTCCTAGCCTTAGTTTCTATAACTATACTGACTCAAGTATTTTTATCAATCATTTTCCAAATTTTTCGATGGCGCGGCAAAAGAGTTGGACTGGGCAGGGTTAACGAGCGTCAAAACCTGGCTACAAAGCCGGATGATCACAACTCGGATGCATGGCACACTGCACACACCACGCATTAACTCAAGGAAAAATGGGTTGGAAATATGAGCTGTCCTTTCTTTTCAAAATCCGTAATTCTCCATCGGGGTGGGAGGAGAGGGAGGTGGCGCTCGACACTCAGCGATCGCGTATATGGATCTTAATCCTGTAGGGACCTACCTATTTTGTATATGAATGAAATATTGCGTGAACCGTCGGTCATATTTTACGCATGTGTGTGCATATTCACCTTTCTTTTAATAAAACAATTTACGACCCAACTGTGTTAAAGTTTTACGATACTTGGACATTAATTTGATAGGTTGAATTTAATTTAACTGACTTAATTACATTTAAAGCCCATCGAGAATGGCAGCTGTACTCACAGAGTTACGGAGCTCGTATAAAAAATGATTTCGCATCCCGTTATACGCCTCTGATATTTTTTTTACTGTTATCATTAATTTCTATATATCTTGAAGAAAAGATAAAAGATATAGGTTTTTTAGAGACGCCTGAAAAAGCTACTGCCCTGTTAAGTAGAACATTTTTACAGGAGTGGTATGCAAAATCCATTGCTGAGATTTATTGTTGTATCGATTCAATTTCACCTTTGAGCCACGTATGTATATTTTCACTTTTTCGAAATCAACCATGAGGAAGAACATTTTTGGGGTGACCTGATAAGGTGTCTGCAAGTACCGCATTCCATTTGCCTATTGGCTTTCAGCGAAGTGAAAATGTTCCGATGTTGCTCGGCTCATTATTTTCCTCATGCCATTTTGGTCTCTAGGATAATTGTTTATTGTGTCCAGGAATGCTTTTGTGACAGTGGGATCTTGTAAGAACGTGTACTCGAAAATATGCATCTTTTTGTCGTATAAATATGTTTGATGTTGTTCTTCAATATTTTACTCTCATGTGCCTGCTTTTCTCGTGCTTATTTGTACAATGTGTTGCACGCAGCACGGACTCTATCGACTTCAAGAAAAGGTAAGATACTTTTTTTGCTTTGCTGCATCGAGATGCATGTAATGCAAGACGAGTAGTGCCCATGCAGCAAATTTTCGATGAATCAGCATGAAACGTTGAGTAAATTACGCTAGTTACTCGTGAACTTTTGCTTGTGTTGAATTATGCTATGACTGTGAACTGTTTTTTAACCTCTCACATGTTGACGCATGAAACATGCCTAAGTTTTAACGATTACCTTTACTTTTGATAGGTTTACTCTTGTCTTTACATATTTTTTCTCAGTCAGTAATATGCGGAAAATTTAAAATAGCGTTTAACGCACCTTTCAATCGTTTTAGAGTATCAGTATTCATGACGTCACTGATATATGAACCTGGGTATACAAAGTGTCACTGTTTTAATGCAAGTAGTATCCTCATAAGGTGAAGATTCCAGGTATAAAATGAGGGCCATTGAGTAGAAATCCTTTTCATTATTTCGCTCGAGGAAGACCCTTTTTTGGCTGTGGCTAATTTGATTCCATTTTTTTCCTCGTAACTTTACTGATAGTTCAAGTACGCAGCTTACAAGTAACTTCAGAAAGAGAGGGACGAAAGGAGCGAGCGACCTGGTTTTTGTCCCGCCTCGTTGATGCGCAACTATTGTAAAAGAAAAAAAAAAGAAAAATAGTTATCTGTTTTCAGTTTCTATGCTCACGTGTCAGATCTTATCTTGAACTTTTGGTGCAGCTTAGCTGTCGAGAAGTTGCCTCGAATTTAGTCGCTTATATATATTTTGTATCAAGGACTTACTGATTTAGCGTCTTGCCGTTATGTAAGAGTATCTTTTTAATGAGAGGGAGACTGGCGAGTCGGTAACGGACTTGTACACCTGCTATCTGGCAACCGTGTAATTAAGTCAGTCATGTTCTGGAAGTCAACTCATTCTCTTTGTTTGCTTCAAGGCATTTCCATCAGCTTCTGAGTACTAATGCTTTTATCACTATATTTTTGTAGGATGTAAACTCCTTTCATTACGAATGGGACCTTTTCAAAGGCAGGTAACTGAAAGTTTCCTTCCCATTAGCGCCTGCGTTTTGTAAACAGATAAAGTGCGTCTGCTGAAGCCTGAGGAGCACAAAACTCAGTACCATCATNTTTGAGTACTCATTAAACTTCAAACACTGAGGACGAATTCTGTGTTGGTGCTGATGCTGTCGTGGGCAGCACTATTTTGATATACGGCTTTTGTTTATAGCTCGTTGCCTTCCGAAAAACTTCTCTCAACTCGGCTTTTCTCTTTGTGGGTCCTCTATCTCTAACTCTAGCACTTCATTTCAAGCCACACTGGGAAGACGTTTTTAGGGAACGGAGTCATTAAAACTTTCACCCAAGTCACTGAGATCCTGCTCATGGTCCCATGTACAAAAGAGCACTATAAATTTCCTAAACTGTACGGAGAATATAAAAGTATAGTATCCAAGATAATTTCTTCCCATCACAGTAGAAGAATGTGCACGAACTCTAGCAACATCAAACAAATCTCCCTTGGCCTCAAAGGTATAGCCAGATTCTATGTATCAATACCAGCACGTGGGACATTTTCCAATGTTGTGTGCTTTCTCGATCAACTTGCCAATTTCAAAAGCTTGTTTTCCAAGCACTCTTAAATGCGCACTTCTTATTTTTCTACTCAAACCTCACGCATGAAAAAAATACGTAGCGAATGGTTGATTATTTTTTTTCACCACTGGACGTTCGCGGTAAGCTCTCACATTGACACACCCCTTTTGGAAACACCTCGTGTCGGCCTGTATGTGCTCGTGCGTGTCTAGTTGTGTATACCTTTATTAGTTCCAACACATTTTACTGTTGGGTTTTCAATGCCTTACAACTACTGACGCGTGAGGGATGTGAGGCTATCACGCTAACCAGTGCGCCATGGAGCCCATACGGGTCCCCTACATGCGGGTTTTTCTACTATTCTATAAACAAGTAAACAGATGTTCTTCAGCAATGCAGGATAGTCAATACTTGACCTTGAACAAATGTTTTCTAAACTTATATATATAAACGCAAAATGAGGCACAACTGTGCCAGGTTTCTCTTTTTGATTGACTTTTCTGCCCCTTAGACTCTCTTCTATAACATTTACTGATAGATTTTGGATGTTGTGCAGGAGTAGCTCGCTTCATTTTCTAAATGGAAAACCATTTTCCTGCTTCATACCACCTGAACTCAAAGTAATTGATCGTCAGCTCGTATTGCCGAAATATATTCCGCGAAGTAATTATATTATTTCAATACACTAAGGGTGCTACTCCTCGGACGGAGAGTTAATCAACAGCCAAGATCACCATTTGTCTGTTAGAAAGACCTCCGTCGTTCCCTCCTCATGTGCTCAGCATGTTTCTTGTGAAGTTTTCCCATCGGTGGGTCACTTTATGCTTAGAGAAAGAATCGTTGCAGAAAGAGTGTTAATCCTTTACCAACCAATTATTATTACGACGTGGCTGAATTAAGCTGCTTCATGCAAAAACTTGCTTCAACCTTATGGATTTTGAAATCGTAAAATCAGCATTGATGGAAAGGGTTAGATCAAGCGCAACTTGAAGTTAGAGTGTTAGACGATATCGCTTCCATAGTACACTCGACCGCATGACGGCACATACATATGACGAGCGAGCGGCAGCCGTGTTGTTCGAACTGAGTTACAGTGATAGTGACTTCATTTGTTATAGAGAGCCAAAAATTCAACGTAGGTCTGGTAAGATACTTTGAGAATTCATGTTTGAATTTAGTGAATAAATATAATCAGTTCTTCAAAACTCGTGCTCTGCTACTTCTTAAATGCCTTGTTCAGTGTGCGACTGCGCACAATTGTGGTTGTCTAATGGTCATTTACAAGATATTTACAAATTATTTACTCAAGTTTTAGCTTTTCAGGCTTGCATGTGAAAAATGGGCTTATTGACTTCCTCAAGGTAAACCCTCCTCGCAGTTGTGGTTTTGTGTGGAGTTTGGTCCTCATCCATTATAATGCGGTATTGTATTCCCAACACCTCAGTCATTCCAATACTAAAATGAACTGAAATAAGAGCACGGGAGCGTTATACCTCATTTTATCGTGTGAATTAGGACTAAATACACCAAAATAAACATTTACATAGCTCTATTAACACCTCAGGACGTGGACACAATTGAATGCAAGGCCGAACTCAGCACGTGAGACATTTTCCAATGTTGTGTGCTTTCTTGATCAACTTGCCAATTTCAGAAGCTTGTTTTCCAAGCACTCTTGAATGCGCACTTCTTATTTTTCTACTCAAACCTTACGCATGAAAAAAATACGTAGCGAATGGTTGATTTTTCGACTTGACCTTGCATCCAACGCCTCAGATGCCGCACAAAAGCTCTGTTGTTTCAGCCGCGGCTGCACCGACTATAGACGACACGTCGCGTGCATCGTACGGCCCAATAAGCTCATGTGAAACAAACGCCACTTTTCGAACGTGGAATGTTTAGAGACGAAATTCTCAGGGCCTAGTCGCTCTAATTTGATAATTTGTTCGCGTTCAATCTATGTGCAGGTGTGAAGGCTGATTACGGGTGCAATTTCAGTGACATATCCTGAGAAAGTTCGTCCCTGAACGTGATATTTTTGAGCTGTTGCATTTGTTTCGCAGTTATATCATCGCATTTGCTAACGCCCGTTTGAATCTATTTCACAGAGAAATCTTCAAACATCTTCAACTTGAAGTGCAATGAACATATGCGTACAGTATAATTGCTGAGAGAATTTGTGGTTAGATTTTGCATCATCAGAGCTTATGCGCTGACGCCGCTCAATTGGAAACCAGGGGCCTTGATCTGTGCCAACCGCGCTGACTTGTTGCTGCTAAACTGTCCCTCTTTGGAAAGGTCGCACCTGACGCCGCCTGCCAAGTGTGACAAAATTTCACTTCGGTCATGTTCCTGGGTTGAAACTATATGATTTACAATTTCTTTGTAGCTGAATAAAATGGAAAAAATATAACGCTAGAACTTAATTTTTGCGGTCATGTCAATGAATTTTCAAATTGAGTCATCTTCAATGTACACTTTCCTAGGAATAAACAATACGAGTGCTATAAGTAAGCCAAGTTTCATCAATATAATGATCATTTTCTATGTATTGTTTGTCATGGAAGGAATTAAGAATTACCACTTGACTCCTACATAGTGTATGGAATTCCTTATTGCTTTACTTTAGCGGTGTTGTGGGTGCTGGGGTCGTTCTACCTGTGTTGTTGTTTATTGCTCGTTTTTGTTGTTGTTTTGTTGTTTGTTGCCACGCACACCTGTGCTCTCAGAACGCCTACCGCCTCTTTGCTGTTGCTTTAATTACAGGAGGACTGTTTCAAAAATTGAATATTCTTTCGATGATGTCTGAGACTCGCCCCTTCCAGTTTGGAACGTATTTCCTGAGAAATATGTACATTTTCACTACCTTCCTACGTGCATGACTCAGTTTGTGTTCGTGAGATGTCTATACCTATGCAGAAATTGAAAAAAATGCTGCGTTATAATCAATAAATTTCTCGACAAAGACTCAATTTTCATCTCCTTTTACAGCTTACCTAGTCCTACTTACCCGTGACTTGCCTAACCGATCATATAATTGTGACGTTGTGTAAGTACTCTCATCAGTGTTTATAATACGACTGCCGAATATTTTAAACCATTTTTATTTAATTTTCGTAGTTCCCCCGTGAGAGGATATTTTCTGATATTCTCACGACCCTGACCGTGTGTCTAAATTGAAGTGAAAAGCAATCAGTGTTCGTCTGGATACAGGTGTGGGTGGGTGTGAGCGGCTCCCCGCGTGTTGCCCGCGTTTCTGTGAATGGCTGCATTGTATGTTGGTACAGGTGTTCTTTTGGACTCGTCAACTGTACTTGTGCTCTTTGCCTGGTGCTTTGGGGCGTGCATTTTCCTATGGTGAACCGAAAAAAGAAATACATATATCAGTTTGATACTTTGAACAGAGACAGTGAGGCCGAATCACTCACCTAAAATCCTATTTGATCAGTGATCTAAAGCGTTTTTTTTTTCATAAGTACTTACAGTTTAGGAGTGCACATTTCTCCTTTGTTACGTTCTGATCCTCGAGATGACGACTGTAAATGAAAGTGTTTGTCCCTTTTAACTACATATTCCCAGTTTATAATTAAATAGTGTATGACCTTACTTAGTGTTGCGTACGCAGGTGTTTGCATAACACAGATTGCGTCGCAGTACGCATGTATGCGAGGCTACACACCTATTGCGATCTATGTTTCTATTCACACGAGGAAACTGTTGCACTACCTTGATCTTCGGTCGAATGCTCGGCGTGCGGTAGGCGGTGGTCGTCGCTGGGAGCTCTCCAGTCATGTGCACGGAGGAAAACTCGGGCTTCGCTGCGGTTGCCAACGCGTCTCTGGAACTCATCAATTTTGACGTTATGGAAATTGTTTTTTTTTTGTGAATTATGTTCGATAAGTTGTATGTAAGAAGTTACCTTAAATGAAGTCATACATGGGGAAATTTGACCGTATCGGCGTTTCCAAATGATTTGAATTTTAAATACATCCTATGTACGAATATTATAGGATAAGTGGAGAACCAAAAATAGCTAATTGTTGGGACACTTTCAATAGAGGTGCTCAATCTGTCGATATTGTTCAGGTGAACCATGGCATGTCGATGTTATTGACCGTTCAGCGATGATGGTGTCCCTCCGTCCATGTCGACCATTTGTAAATGGTTCTTCAGGATTGGTGTCGTGTGTGACTGCACACATCCCGGACCGTGAAGGCAAGTCTACGCTCGAAAGCTCCGATGTGTCGTCCATGTTGTGCCATTTGAAGTCGTTTAACGACTTGACGTCTAATTACCGACCAGTCTTCCGCTCAACGTTGACATCTTGTTTATGCGGAAGAAACTGTTCTGTTAAATTGAAGTTTTTTACTGGCTTTACTGACGCAAAATTATGATGAGTTTTTGTAACTAAACTAGAGGTTGCACCATCCTCAGAAGTGTAATCCTGAGAATGTACTGGCTTCGACCTGCTGATGCAGAATGTGGAGTACAGGGGGGGGGGTTAAATTGGTAGTCTCTCGTTTTTAACTAATGCACGCTAGGAGGCTAGAATTCAAAGGGACGTGCAGTCGTGAAGAGCGTCCAGTGTTGTAAGAGCTGTGGTTCTTAACCTGCTGCGAAACGTGTCACCTTGCTCGTAGATATGCATTCTCATGGCTTCACACGTTCAAAATGACTTCCAGATCGCCTCTCGTCATCTCTGCCTTTTACCAGAGTTTATGCTCTGTGGATAGGTGACCGAAGTCACCTTCGTTGCCTCTGCGTCGCGTCAATTTTTGCGAGCTTCAGGTCCGATTATTAACAGCGACACTGAAAGTCTGATCTGAGCTAACGTGCGCTGTGTGTGCGTGTGAGAAGGCTGCCTGGCAAACCATCTCACAGAACATTAAAGCTGATTTCAACTTACAAAAGACCACTTAGAGGCGTTGTTGCGAGCTGGCCCACTGTTCCTAACATTAGAGCTATGACTGTGAGACCGCGTTTGAGAAGTGATTAGATAAGTTCGATATTTTGTGTATGTAGAACGAGTGGAAGTGTATATTTGTTTCCGTGGCGACGTAAAAGTTTCCGGATTTTCAAAATTTGTAAATATGTTGTTAAACTTACGAAAAGTTATATCAATTGTTGGGACCAATTTCGTTTGACATCATATCTATCTTCGGCGATGAAAAGCAAATCTTTCGTTCGTAACTGTTACAATTAAAAATTGAGAAAATAATTTAAAGTGTGAATAACTTGTGTGCCACAACGCTTGCTTACTGTTTTGAGGACAAAGAATTTACATTCATTGAGGAATGTAATCTTTCTTCGTGTGTCATTTATTTCTTGATAAATTAATGAAAATATGTTTAATCGTTCGAAATAGAAGACGTTGTGTTGCAGTCTGCAGTATAAATCTAACCAAGGCGATGCTTTATAAACTTGAGCAATCGTTACTCAATTCTACTTCTGTTTCGTTCAGTAAAACCTTGAAATCGTTTCTCATAATCCATCGGAGTAACTTTAAATTTCAATCCCAACGTCGTAATAGAATTTCAAGGGATGTAGAACGTATACCTTTGTGAAGGTACAAATGGGAGTGGCTCTCGCATTCGCCGTCCTAAAACATACCCAGCGAGTTCTTCGTAAGTTGAGGGCTTCATTATGTATGCCTCCCTGCTCACTTACTGCAGCTGCCACCAGCAGCCGCACTTGTCCCATAAATTTGTTGTGCTGCATTTCCTCTAGACGTTCTTATCGACTAATGAAATGCAACTCATATCCTTGGACTAAATGA
The DNA here is from genome assembly GCA_014899125.1 of Orchestia grillus. NCBI lineage: Eukaryota > Metazoa > Arthropoda > Malacostraca > Amphipoda > Talitridae > Orchestia > Orchestia grillus. The sequence goes on along the minus strand of VOMN01098986.1, from coordinate 10,638 downwards.
AAGTGCTTCTCTGCGTGAGGTACTGCACCTCCAGTAGAACTTTAGTATGGGATAATATTACTGATGTCCTTCATTGACACCCATATATTCAACTGGAAAAAATAGTTGCTTAGTGCAGTATGCGCAGCCTTGATGTGTGGGGTCCGACGCTATGCTGTTGAGTTGAGCTCGAGAATGACTGCATTGCGGGGTCGATCTCTAGCTTCGCGTCAATGAGCTCTGAACTTTGACGTGTGTCCGAGTTAGCGCAGAATAGGTCGACTGATCTCCCAAGTGCTCAATTGATGGAGCTATGCTCGAGGTGCAGGCTGTGCACAGCTGCACTGCACGTCACACACGAGGGGTGTGGAGGGCAACCGCCGGTGACGTGACACGCTAGTGGTCCGTTTGCTAACGTCACGGTTGCGTGCCATCGGTGACCAGACTGTTGCCACGGATTACAGGGCTTAATTTAATGAGTGAGGTGTCTTCGGTTGTCTCTGTAAGCGCTGGAAGGCGGTATTTCTTGGTGTATTGCGTTCAACTTAGTGCCGACGGCGTAGGTATCCCTATTTTAATCGTTTTTTTTTGTCCCAGAATTGCACCCGTTCGTGAACCCCTTTTTTAGCGGGTATAATTTATGTATTTCTGTGATACCATATATTATATGATGCTCAAACCACGAAGTTTTTACTCAATTGTATGATAAATTTTAGAAAAATTCTAGTATATTGCTCCTCGGTATTGCATGATAGATTGCAGAAAAAGTTCTAGTAGCCCCCTGACAGCGTTTACAAAAGCCATTGAACCAGATTCATACGATTGATTCGTCGAATATATGTTTCTAATGAATGATAGTACCTCGTAAAGATTCAGAATATCACAACCAGGGCTTAGCGATAAACATTCAACATATTAAACACCAAGACTTAAGTTTTGACTTCTGGGGTGCCCCGAAGCTTAATTTAAAATGCTCAGTGCAAACAGCAATGCTTACGCGGCGGGGGTCAACAGACTGCGCCTCTACAACGATACGAGCACTGATGCCCTACGCAGAAAGTCAAAGCAATTCTGATCATTTTTTTACGCATATCGAAAATAACAACCCTCAGTTTGAGGCATTAGAAGGTTCTGTTATCTAAATGGCTGCATTGCGTTGAAGTCGGCTCATGTTGCTTCAAACCGCTGTCAGTCCTGCCGTACAAGTAACCGTGTTCAGGACGCCTAGGCGCAATGTATGAGCTACGTGTGGATAATTATAACGCCGTTAATGCCGGTGTGTTTAGGTGTCTAAATTTGATATTTAAATGAGCCTGAGGTGGGCGCTATGTACATAGTAACAGGCGTAGGTAAAATTAAGAGTAAGGTGCTCTCAGCATTTGGTTGTTGCCTTCCATTTTAAGTTATTGCGCTTTTAATTCCTGATAACTTTACCAAGAAATTTCGTGAAGAGTTGCATTGGTCTTGAATTATTCACAATATGAAATATACAATAGCTTTTAGGTGTGTGATAATTTTGCCATATCGCTTAACTAAGATGTCCGTGTTCATGTATCATTCCACAAACTGATTACTTATGACATCGTAGGAAAATTATCTCAGTCAACTCAACTTTTTCTGAATGTATTACTTCTAACAGTGGAAATTAATGCACTGAAGTTATTATTAATTTTTTGTGGACAATGTGGCTAAACGAATTCGTGAAAGTGGCACAAGCATAAGAGACTCTGCTGTGAGGCATCGAACTGTGGTGCATACGCTGCACATTTTATGTTGCAGTTCTTTGTTGTGCCTTGGCTCAACTCGGCGGTAAAGGGCCCTTTACACGATCAGTCAAAGTCTGGTTACAGTGACGGAAGACACCCAAGCATGGGCATCGAATGCTAAATTTGATCTCTATTCTGGAGTCAGGTCGGAAGTCAGGGGACTGTACGGAGGCCACTTAAACTCTCCTGAAATTACAAAAATTTTCTTGCAAGTGGGGAGTAGCATCGCAACGTTTGCATTCTTGTTTTAATTAGCTCTGCTGTGACTGAACTTTTGTGAGCTCTCAACTGCATTGCTAACAAGCGTGACGAGTCGACGATTCTAGAATGCATGTGGCAGGCATGAACGCCAGTACTATGTAGTCGGCATGTTTGCAGCGAGATTTGAGCTGTTGAGTTTTGTGTCGAGTTCAAGAAATGAGCTGACAGGCTGAAATGCTTCGTTGGACTATCTTTCGAATAAAATGTGAGTTTTAAAGGCGCGTGCTTATTTTAAGACTTTTTATTTATTTATTTGCGGAGTTGCACTTTATAGCCCTTAAAATCTTTCGCCAACTAAATTATAATAGGAGCAAAACTGTAAGTGTTTAATATATCTGATGGACTAGGAGTCAGTCAAGTTTTCTAAATAAAGCTAAAAGATAACTCGAAGCTTCGTTCTAGCGCTGCGCCAGCTTAAGGATGATAACGCTTGTCATTCAAAACTGTTTTCTTCAATTCGAAGTATACTTTGGAAGTCCGCCTATTTTCTAAAAATGGACATGACGCTGAAAGAGCGCCATTTAAATTCCACGCACTCTTATTTTCAATGAAATCCATTGCATTATTGATAGCTCGACGCGAATCATTGGGGAATATTGGGGATGAATCGAAACAGCAACTCGGTAGGGTCGATGCTAGCGTGTGCACGCTTCTGTTGGGATAGATATCAAATAAACGTAAAGCCTTGATTCCCAGTACAATTAGCCTGCTTTGAAGGTAAGTTTGGGAGTGTATCGATGCTAATTATCCCCATGTAAGAGCAGCACCTTTGTGTTCATTTGGGCGCATTTGTATCCAACTGATAAAGTAAAGTTTGCGTTGTGTGGGGCATCCGTGCATTTATTATGGCACATTTTGTATAAGATATTTTACTTACAATGGATCAGTTATTGTGTGTGCGATGAATCATTAATCGTGCATACGTACATCTCTTATCATGCACACAATGCATTAGTTTAACAACTCGTGCAAACCATTAGTTATCATGCATACAATGCATCAGTTATCCATACAATGCATCAGTTATCATCCATAGAATGCATAAGTTATTATGCATATAATGCATCAGTTATCATGTTTACAATCGATGAATTATACATACAGAACATCATTTATTCAAATATGTTTTCCTTCGCTGATGTATTCCTCCGGTGCAGTAGTCACTTTCGTACCAGTCGGTTTGACCGTGGAGGTGTCTAGAATGTCTCGAGCGTGAGTGCATTGGTGACAGCTATTCTAAATCGATTATTAGTTCAAAACAGCCCTCGGTCGGCTGGTGCTCGTTGCGAGTGACGTGCTTAGATTGCGTGCGTCGTGGGCCTGTCACGTGGCACTCTCACGAACGTGGCACTGCTTGCTGCCTCCAGTCTCGGCTTTTTTGCGCGGCTGTAGAATTGCAAGGGGGTGTGGTCATCGCAGTGTGACAGCTGTGGTGCCTCAAATTAATATCAACGTAGCCAAATTGGACGAGGTAACGGACTCGTGCATCGGTTAGACTGTGGTGTATGTTTGTGGGGAGGTTGGATTATATTTGGGATCGTACACCTGGTCGAGTTGGGAGGATTTTCAAAGATCATTGGAGATTTCAGTTAGTAAATCCGTACCTCGACTCTATAAGCAGCTCCTTTTATTTCAGCTGTCGCTTCAGAAGTTATGTTTAAAGATGAGATTTGATGAACTTAGGCCTATGTGCATGTCTAACTGACTACTACACACCAGCATGTTTTTGGTTAACAATTATTAGACCATGGTTTCGTTTCTCCGTTTCTAAATTATTTTTGCATTGCTATGCTGTTGATGCTTTCTGGTTCAATTGTTCAGATAAATTAGATTAATTTCACTCCTTTTGTTGTAAGTAGTAACAATTTCGTCTACAAACTTCGATGTTCTAACACACTTTCGTGGCAAATTTCTGCTTTTCCTCATTAGTATACCACGGAATGCATGCAGCTTCTTTCCTTCCAGCGTGAGTCATGGGTCTCACAGATCTCAGAGGATGGTTAATTAGGTACGGTTTTCGTACCTGTGCTTGCCCTGCGAGCCGAGCAGGTAACGAACGAGCTGCTCAGGAACCACTGCCCCACTCGTGGTCACAGAGCTGCAGTTGGCTCCTTCTTTTGAATGTCGTGGCCTGGTAGTGGAAGTCCTTCACTAGAACAAGTCAACGCATTTTCAAATTTTGTTCGAGTGTTCAATCAAGCTCCTCGCTTCCACATTCCAACGCTTTCTCCATCTTCAACCAACACTCCCAATGACGACGGAGATAGAATTACAAGTGCTTCAAAAAGCGTTTAGCGTATAATTTTTGATTGTGCACGTACTGCGTCGTAGTGTGCTAAGCACGTAAGCTCGGTGCATTCCGATGTGCTGTCGCGTAGACGCTCATGTACTTCTACACGCTGCCCATGCCCTCCTGATTTACTTAACTTTTCGTGCCCTGCGTAATTTACTCTTCGTTCTGTGCGTGGTCTACAGAAGTGTGGCTGCTGTACCCTCCTGTGAGGCTGGCGGGAGGCACGAAGCTTATTTCGAAACGATGTGAGTTGATATTCCACATTACCTGTAGTTGCCTGACACTACGTGCTTCATGTGCGTTTTATCGAACCGTCGAACTTCATCCATGTAGAAAATTTTTGGAGTTACATGGCATGGATCTTTTGTGACGTCCATATGTGCGGGCCTGCTCGCAAAATTGTTCGTGGGATAACATTTAATTTTACTGAAATATTAAGAACAATCAAGATAACATAAATGTAATCCCAGGATCTGCATGTAAATGACTTTCACCTGTTGTTCCAATACCTGGAATTGATCTGAATTAAATAGTAACGTATTATGTTTTTCCTCGTACTTGGTACGGTTGCTGGAATTCTGCGATGTTTTAGACGATTTCTTGTAAAAGATCGGCAGGAAGATATAACTTACTTTCCCAGGGACATGTTTTCATTTGCGTTTTGAATAATCGCCTTTTCGGAGCTCAAATGAAGCAGCGTGGTCTACGGCTCTTTAACTTCATCCACAGCCATTTCTTCTTTTTCTTTGTTGTGCTTCACTTAGGTGAATTAATATTGTTTTTGTTTACATTTATATGTATAAAAAGAATTGAGAAGGGTTGTTGACTGTTGAGATTATTGTGTGGATTAAAAAGGACTGTACTGGAAAATAGAAGATGCTGTGTTCATTCTGGTCGAGTGTAACCTGAAACATAGTACCTTCTATATTCCAGTACGATACTGTAAGAAGGGCCTAGAGAGGGGACACTGGAATTTTCCTTTGGAAAAAGTCATAGGAATACAACTTGTCCTGAGTCGTCTTATTACAGAAATTAGAATGAGTGTTCTTTAGATTACTCTGAGGAACACTTTCTCGTTTCCAAGCCTGACAAGCCCAGTTTGGACCGCAAGTGATGTGCTCGGTGCAATTTTGGACAGCAGGGCTGTGCTTGGTGCTGTGACGCATGTTGCTCATCGAGGATCGTTGATTTACGTTTCAGTCGAGGCTCAATGAACCTGACTTACCTGCTCGATGCTGGCCCCCGTCATCTCGCTATGTTGTGGGCGGAGTTTTTCGTCTCCTGATGATCACCCCTGAAGTTATTGAACGCTAATGGGAGAAATGTATGTCTTTCGATCTGTTAACAGAGCTTCCAAATGTCAGCCGTTGTGAGCTTATAGGTTGACGGTTACGTACGGTATTCTTTCTGGGGAGCGCAGAAAAATAATACCTTTAACCTTCAGATCTGTGTTAGCTAATTGCTGATATTTACGTATCTGCAGTATTGAGAAAAGAATCGATACATTCTTTTATATTGAGCAATTCCCTTGACGAAGCTGTTTCCTTACGAACTGCTGTGGCACTCACTATAGGTCTTTCACGAAAGTTGCAAAGTATTCATATATTGTGAGATTAAGGGAACTTCAAAAAACCCGTTATTACGAAAAAATGCTATGCATGTGCCTCACTAGTGGTTGTGGGCCTACACACGTTAATCAGCCCCAGAAAAACCCGATCTCAATTTTTCTTGCACCTCGCGTTTCATAAAGCTGAATATAGACTAACAGCCATCATGCGACTGCTGCTGTCTAAAACAGAGGTTCAGAGGAATTTCGGTTGGTGTTGAGCCAATATAGAACGATCAAATGTATCAGTGCAATCGTGTAATATTCCCAAGTGTACCAAGACATCTCCATTCTTGATACTCCAGGAGGTGTTTACATTTGGAGGCAGTCAAAAAAGCGTCCGATCTTGACTGCTCTATTCCAACAGTGGAGCACCGTCCGTCCATTTATAATGCTATAATACGAGCTCTTAGAAACCAAACTTGGTACAAATATTATAAGTTAGAGGAACGGAAAATACGCTCTATTTCTAGAGAACCATGTTTGAAGTTTATTCTTCTCGTTGTCGTTTCTCTAAGAATTAAAACCAATTATGCTTAACGATTGGTTTGAAGATTTCTAAGCTTGAAATTGCGAAATTTTACTAATTATCTAACCCTGCTTCATCAGGATTGCTCATTTTCTAACTATCATGCGTTCCAATATTTTCCCCCAACCACTGCAGTCCTGTCTGTGACTTGACATGTTGGTAGCTTTTATTGACAACTAATGCTAGTGCATTATCAAAATTATAAGGATTCGTATTTTTTAAGCCCGTTATTGGTCGTGTAGCCCATTTTATCTTGTGTATAATGAATTGAGGCCTCGAGAGCTGGACACGCGATGAGCCATTTTTTTAAAAAGACAGAAAACGCGTCTAAAGTTTCTGGTCTTTCCGATAGCGATTTTACAAAGAAACTATTTTATAATATTTAACCTTACGTTACGAGAGCTTTGCCCTCCACCTACCCTCTAAGATACCTGTAAGGGAGTGTGGGATAGCGATACCTACGACATCAAGGAACTGCGCATCGGAGTGTTCAGCTGGGAGGGCCTCAAATGGCTGCGTGTACAAACTTGAAAATCGAAGGTTGTCACTAACCATTAAACTGAAAAGAAGCGTGTTATTCAAATTCGATCCATCTGTTGATTCAGTCGGTCTAGTAGCGCGATTTGCCGAACGTATGTTGTTGCTATAGTAGCTTGTTGAAGTTCTGTGCATACATCATTATTCAGAATGCAGTCCACCTGAACGTTACCGCTGGGTAAACCTGTGCCGTTGAACGTCGGCTAAGTCTGCAGGCTATGCGCTACGTGAGCTATTTTTAGAAGTATTTGCTGGTGTTGCAGCTGCTGCATTGATCTCACCAATGAAGTTTCATCAGCCTGTGCTAGACCTTTGATGTCGCTCTCTTTCGTACCGTTCCGTAGGAGTAAACGAATCTGTCTCAAATACTGCTATAAATTTTTCTTCGTCAACAACATACGCTTCTCGTCGGTTAAGTACATACGCTAACCGCTTCTCTTGGTAATCGTTAACGTATGGCGACAGGCTGTTGAATGCTAAATGCTATGTGCGTGGGGGGACGAAAAAGTTTGTGGAATTTTTTCCCCTTTCCGGTTTTTGACTTATGCGTCTTTGAGCTTCCTTAAAACATTAACATAGTAAGCTCCTGTTACACTTCTTTGATCTTCAAGATAATCTATTAGTATCACCCTATCCGGTTTCCAGAAAATGGTGGCCGCCTCTTTTTGAGCCGACCTTCGCTATTTGAACTTCATTGGCCCCGATGGTGCACGTGAAAACCACTGTTTTGATTGTTGTTTCGATTCAGGATCATACTGGTACGTCCAAGTTACATCTCCGGTGATGATTTTGCCCGAAAATGCTGTTCATCATCTTCAATTTTGTTCAATACCGTCAAGGACAGATCAGTTTAAAGGTTCAAGTGACCTGGACGCAACGCTTTCGGGGCCCATCGCGCTCAAAGCTCGCTTAGCCCCAAATTATCGTGCAGAATAGAATTTGCCGACCCATATGAAATGACTAGGGACATAGCTAACTGATTAATTGTTATTTTTCGATCTTCTTCAATTATATTTCGGGCTCCTTCAATGTTTTGGTCATTTTTTGATGTTTCTGGCCTTCCACTGCAATCGTTGTCTTCAAGGTCGCCTCTCTCTTTTTTGAGTCTGTGAAACCACTTGCAGGCTGCAGTTTTCTTTGGAGCAGTGGTACCGTAAACTGTTTCTGAAGTCTCCATGATCTGCGTCTCTCTCTATTCAAGTTTTACTTGAAATTTGATACTCGCTCTTGTCTCCAAATATTTATTTTCCACGGTTCCAAAAGGGGCTTCTTTTAAAAGGGTCTGTTCTGTACAGTAGTCGGCTCATAACTGATCGCAGGTAATCAGAAGCAAGGTAAACACTCAGTGATATGTTCTGACATGTTCAACCCTGTTTTGACCTGAGTTTTTAGTTGCTGAGATAAAATTCCTCGAACTTTTTGATCCCTCGTATCTGCTTTTGCTTTATTCCGAAGAACTTAGAAGCATATGAAAGTTCCATGCCTGTTTTCAAACTAGTCTTTTCTACCTGTTTCCAAAGTCCCATTTCCACTGCAGCTCTTTGTCTTCCTCTTGGACATCGTCTTCGGAGCAGCAGAGCGAGCGAGTGAGGGGGAGAGGGGTAGAGGGCTGCCGGGCGCCCGCGGTTTCTAGGCCAGTGGCTTTGTGAGGCCTACGCTCTGGGGAGTTATTACTCCTACCTGCGATTTGAGATTTTTCAAGGTCTCAGCACACCCGCTAATGAACATGTTATGTTCGTCGTATCTCACTCTGTGATGCAGTTGTTCTGGGGCAATTGTCAAAAGGAGTGATTTTTTTTAGTCGTTTCATATTCAAGTCTCCTGGAGCTTTCTCGGTACAACGACTGGCCTGAAATATGCGAAGAGGTCTGGAATTGAGGTTCAGTAAAAGTATTATAGGCTCGGAATTCGGAATGGATCTTACGCGATTTTTTCAACCTGAAACACAAAAGAAGTAAGAAAGATACAATGTTTATATCCTTCTGCACGCCAGTCGCGACCCGCAGCTGCACTAGATCTAACGATGCGAGATTCAAGTAACAAGTGACTTTTAATAGCAAATTAGTTTCGTTTGATTACGTAAAACAATTCCCCTAATGTCCAGAATTGTTTTAGACATTCATGCGCTAATTCATGAGAGGCTACCATCCCATAATCGGTCCATTTCAGATTGTATCACTTAATGTTCAGGGGCTCGAGGCAACGTCTTACTTGGATTGTCTTCGTACGCATGTCAGTGCGAAGTGTTCCTGTCTGACCGCAGTCGTGTTCGTCAGACAGTTGGTGGGCTGCGTTCTCTCGAATAAAGGTCTTATTTGAGATATAATCTGCGCCTGCGTGGTGTTTGTTACGCTGAAATAGTGCTTAACGTTTCTCCAGTTGTTTTGACTTTCATGCAGTCCGGTTGAAAGGCTTGTCTTGGTGTTTTCAATACATGACCGATTGTTTGTTATGGCATGTTTGTAATGGAATGAGTAGTCGATGACTCATACGTAACTTTTGTCCACATCTCATCTGTCCAAGTTATGTATTTCAATGCACCACTTCTTTCACTGATGAGTAGCGAATTTTGTAACAAGTTTCGAAGTAACAGACGCTTTCTGAATGGTTGTTTTGATAAAGCTTGCGCGTTGTGCGTATCCGAGTGGTTTTGTTGAGATTATTGTTGCGTTTTTATGTCACTTTTAACACGCCATAGTTGCGTGGAGGTTGCCTACCATTCGTGAAGTGTTCCACGGTCCCTGTCGCTTAATTTGATTTGCCATGCCACTTTGTCGACGGTTAACCTTATTTTGTAAAAATGTTCTACCGTAAATACAGTCGCTTATAATCCGTTAAATAGTTCTGCTATTTTCATCACGAGTGCAATAATTCTGCTATTTTCATCACGGGTGTAACAAGTAATTAATTACTTGTCCTTGAATTCTTCAGAAGTTTCGCATTGAATTGGTAATTACTACAGTTTGGATAACTGAAAAATGTTGAAAAAAAAATAATAAAAATACTGTAGAGGTAAATTGTTGAAACCGAAAAGTTAACACAAACATGTAATGTCATTTAAAAGTGTGTTTAAATATATGTGTGCGTGTATATATATATATATACACACGCATGATAGAATGGAGAAAATGTTGCAGGGAGAAGAATTTATTGCAAAGAATTTGTTCGTTTTTCCTGTCAAACGTGTATGTATATATATACACGCATGATAGAATGGAGAAAATGTTGCAAGGAGAAGAATTTATAGCTAAGAATTTGTTCGTTTTTCCTGTCAAACACCTGTCTGACATCGGGCTACCCCATGAAACGCTCGGCATGTCCGGCACACCTGTGCCTGTGTGACCCTGCTTTGTTAGCAAAGCCGCTGTTCACAGCACCACACATAGAGCTTGTAGCAAACTATTAAACTAATGATCGTTACTGGAAAGGTAGAATTATCAGCTATATCATTCAGATAGTTTTTCAGTTAAAAATAGAGGGTGAGGCAGAAAGGACGAAAGTTTTAAAACTAGTTGAATGAGTTGGTTAAAGTAGATCAATTTGTTTACTCAAATCACGTTTGAAAATGCTGTTTGAAGCGAAAATAGTAAGCTCAATTCCACTGCATTGAAGATAGCGCAGCGAACTAAACCTCACTTGCAGTTCTCGCTGGACTACCAGCGTCCAG